>JACEGR010001814.1:0-151006 GCA_014170235.1 Listronotus bonariensis | reverse complement strand
AAAAACCTATGCAGGCTCTGCCGGAAAAAAAAAAGAAACCGCGGACCGTGCTAATGTTAAGCCCTTTGTCATCTGCGATATGCAAGGCTGGGTAAAGACAACCTAAATGGGCAAGATTTAATTAGAAGCTAGTTTCAAGGTTGTGGAGTTTAATAAAAAGATCAGTGTGGATAGCGCGCTCTAATATATGGATAAAGAATACACAATAAACCTGTACAGGTTGCAGTGGTAAAGGATGTATATTCCACTTTCAAACTAATCCTATATAAGGCTATAAACTAATCTAAGCTAGCAAGCACGCAGCTTCTACACAAAGTATCTACGACCGCCCTCCCCCCAAACAACACTTTAAACAATATGCGTATAGGGTGTCTGCTAACTAATGGTACACAGAAAAACCACAGACTTCTTATGCCAAAATATAAGGATTTATCTAAACATACCTATATCCAAATGTTAATAATAAGGGAGACACATTAATAAAAAATAGTTTTGTTTTTATTTTGATCATTTTTTGATATGTTCGAAATATTTTAATTAAACCTAGTACCTAGAAGTTTTTCGACATGAATTATTCAGATTTGATAATCATTTTTATGTGTATATCAGAAAGGGGCCCACCATTTAAATTGTTTTTAAATGTCCCGACATTTTGTGCTACTCTATATGTACCATCTAAGTAAACCAGTTAACGTCCCTATGCTTTCTACACAAAAAAATGTACACCTGGTTCCGAGCAACCGTTTTTAACATACCTAACTTTTTTTTGTAAAAAGAAAAAATAAGTTTAGTGGTTTACTTGGATGGTCGTACAGAGTCGCACAAAAAAGTTATGACGTTTTAAAAAAATTTAAGTAGTGGAGTGAGCCACCTTCAGTTTACAGATAAAAATTGATATTAGATTTAAATTACTTATACAAAGGACCCCTAGATATAGAGTTTTATTAAAATATTACAATTATTTTACCATACAATTACTTATTTAATTATACAAAAATAATTAAAATAAATTAAAAATATTTTTTCTACTTTGACACCCTGCAACTACCTTATTATGAACTTTTAAAAGTGTGTATGTTTGACTAAATCCTATTATTTTGGCGAAATAAACCCATCGTTTTTCTGTGTATCATTAATAAACTAAACACCCTGTATATTGCACTTATATCATGTTTAAACGTTATTAGCAAATACTGTGTGGAACTTTAGTGCATAGTTATGTAGAAATTAGGAATCCACAGTAAAATATTATTCTGTTATAAGGAATTTTTTTACATTTTTCGCTCGGAAAAGCTGTCTTGTAACATATTTCTTTGTTTTATATAGGATTTGACATCTTATTTAACTTAAGTCAGCTTTTTGCCTTAGTATTGGATCCTCTGTCAGCCCCTTGGATATACCAAAGACAGCAAAAAACGTAACGTTAAGTTTTTTTATTTAAAACTTCTTGAGAAAGGTATGAAATATACTGCAAAAAGTTTATAGCCTAGAGAAAAAATACAATTTATTTTTAAATCGATCTTTGCGGTTTAAAAATTGTATTTTTAAGTTATTTCAACATTTTCTTTTAAGTGCTCTTTTGTATTTTAGTCAATTATTGTACCTTATTTAAATTTTAGAAATATATTTTTTTAATTAAAAATGAAAAAAATTGTGTAACATGTAATTGTGGAAAGAGTATACTGAGACATGTGTTTAAAAAAGACTTCTTACTTACATCTATCAACTTGCCCTTAACTGGTGCAAAAATGTCGTCCTACTTAGATAGTCTAAGATTTTTTTATCTTTTTGACATCCCGCGAAGGCATATGCCTAAATACTAGAGTACCATGGGTGTCGGGTTATTAGATGTTTAACCCATCGTTCCCCCTGTTTCGTCAACGTTGTCCAAGCACTGAAACATGCCGTTATGCATTTCACAGCACCTTTTAGACAACGTGAAAGTGCCTTCACGGACGTTATTTTTAAATAACTACTACCTAAATATGTCTCCCCCGCTGGGAATCGAACCGGCGACCTCTGGCTTCGAAGATCAAAGCTCTGTCCACTGCGCCACGGGGAGACAGGAGATTTGAATAGGAAGCGATATTTACCTATCTGTTTACTAAATGAAAACTGTTTTATATCAAACAAAGTTTTTACTCTGGAGTTATGGTCAAGGGTATGATAAGCTAAACAAAATTACATTTTAAAATCTTTGAGCCACTCTGTGGTATGCCATGCATCTTTGTTGTTTTTTTTTTCTAAATGATAGCCCAAATATTATATTTTTTAACTTTTTAAATAAAACCGTAATACATTTTTAAATTTAAAACTTTTAAATGGTGGTTGACGGGTACGACAAAAGTATATATTTTTTTAAAAGTGAAACACCCAGTGTATTAAATTGCTGTAAAAAAATTAAGCAAGCGTTACAAAAATAACATTTTTAATGATACTTTTAGCAGTTTTAAAAATATGGTTGTTAAAAATTTAAGGGGCAATTATTGCCGTAATATACCTAATTGAAATTTACACTTATTCTTCATATTTCGATGGCCATATTTTCGAAACTAATAAAGATAAATATATATCAAATAAATGTTTTAAAAGGTTTTTTATTGGTGGTCTATTTAACCTGGGAAAGGCGAATAACCAGAAAATGGCGAATTTTAGAAGAAAATGTGAAAGTTAAATGTTTTTCGACATAAAGGGGAAAATTTATTGGTATCACTAGTTTGTTATTTTGACTACAATTTTAGGGTTATATCTATATCAACCTTGTTATTTCAAATAAAAACCTCAATTTTTTTGGTCAGAATCTTCATCTACGTACAAAAATTAGCAACCTTTTTTTATACAATTTTATTTAAAAAAAAATGGTAAAATAAATTCTAAGAAGCTGTTTTTTTTAATTTTATTTTTACAAATAACAAAAATAATCACAGTTATATTTTTGTTAAAATGTATTTTTACCTTTAAATATGCTGATTGAAAATACGGTAATATAAAAAGTCGCTCAAACAGGAAAAATGAAAAATTGGGGTTCCCATTTAAAAAACCAAGTTATTACGGAAAAAAAAAACCTTAAAATTATTGTTTATTGCACAAACTAGTGACAACATTAAATGTGTTACCTTATTTCAAAAAACTTTTACAAAAAAACGTTTTCTTCTAAAATGTGCCGCTTTTCCAAGGAAGATAAACTTTTTAATAAGGAGCGCTCGATTTTTTATATTTGTCCAAAAATATTGGTTATGTTTGTGACGTTACCTTTTGGCATAAATATTTTCTGACAAAATAAACCAATACTTGCATAGCATAAAATAAAATCACTAAACATAAAAAAATTTACCCTTAATAACGATTTAAACGTAAATTCTCTGTAAAAAAGTGTCCAAAGGTCAGTGACCCCTGTTTACAGGTTTAAAAATTCTCTGTAACTGCAGTACTGACTGACTACTTAATTTAGCTATAAACAGTAAAAACTAATCATATATTAAAGTCCAATGACTAAAAAGCAAAAAAATAACACCAAAACCTCTTAAAAAACCTTCCAGTACGATTGTAAACAAAGAATAACGGAAACAGATTACGTCACAAAATTTAGCGAACATAGGCTTAAATGGGATCGAGCGCTCCTTATTAAAAAGTTTATTTTCCTTGCCGCTTTCCGATTATTCGCCTCTCTCAGGTTAATTGGACCACCCTCTATACAGACTGTTCCAGAATTAAAGCAAAATCTACCTAATCTCATTAGAGGAGAGAAAACACATCACGTAATTTATGGATGTCACCAAAATACTAAATTAAAAAGTTTTTAATATTCCAAAATATGGCTGGACTAGATCGTTGCGATCAGATGGTACATTACTACTCATCGCCCCGTAAAACCATTAGATGGTATAAAAAAGTCATATTTTATTTAGTAGACCTTTGTGCGTGGAATTCTTTCTTTTTGTACAGAAAAATGCATTTAAAAGAAACATTTCTTAACTATAGAGATAACCTAATTAGAAGCTTACTACAAGTTCCTGAGGAAATTACTAATGGAAAAGATTTAGTTATAAAATCTAGAGGTGACCGTCCAAGAATGCCTTCTGCACCTCAAAATGAACCTGGTCCTTCAAATCCAAATGTAAATCACTCAGTTCTTCCTATATTTAAACATTACCCAGAAAAAATTCCTGCTCCCGAAGATTTTAAACAAAAAACGTATTTCTTGCGATGTAGGGATAGGGAATGCTGGAGTTGGGTTTTACTCACAAGTACGTTTTATTTTTTAAAGCCAAATTGTGTTTAATTATGTGGCCACAAAGTAAGTAAATACCAATTATAACCCTAAAGTTACCTATTTTTAAAACCGCTAAATTATTAGAAAATAAAAGAAATCTTGCAACATTGAAGTTCTACGAGAGCAGACCGAAATCTAGATAGCAAAGTGCTTTGTGTATTTAGAAAAGGTGCTAAATTAGTTTATAGAGAACACGTAAACTTATATTCTCTTTACACAAAACAAAATTTACGACATGATTATATATACAGGGTGTTAAAAAAAAGTATGACGATAAATAGTGGGGTTATTAGGATAAGTCAAAAAACTTTAAAGTACTATATAAAAAAGTTCTATTGCGCTTTGTTAGGGAATTATTGACCGTTAAAGTTAGAAAAAAAAGTTATTTCAATTATAAGTTTTGAACAGTACCAATGATATTTGAGCAAATAAATAACCTTATTTTATTGCTACTATCCATGGGCAAAAAAGCTGTTCAGCAAATTGATATTATACAGGGTGAGACGATTTTTGAATTTTATGTATTTATTTTTGACAGAGGTGACAAGTTCTCCATTTTGTTTTAATTCTTGACTTTAAAATAGACCTTAAAATAGGGCCGGGCTAACCCATGCACTGAAGTAGCTCGGCTTATTGTGCGCCCTGTCTTTGGTGGCCTTCAGCGTCGATACACGCACTTCCGTTTGGTGCTAAGCTAAACACTAAATTGTCGACCAACTTATAACTGCACTTAACGACTAAGCGCCTTACACACTAAGCCATCACCGGACTTTTCGACCATTTTTTTATATTAAAATCGATATCTTGTGCCTTTTAAAAAATCGCTTTTTAAATACAGACTTACCAGCATTTTGTATATTTTGTTTATTTAAGAAAATCCATCCAAAAAGCACTGTAAAACTATAAAAAAAAAAAAACGCTTTTCTCTGTACTATGAAGTTTAATTTTTTAATACATGCGATTTTATAGAAAGACGGAAAAAGATATCGACTTAAATAAGGTATATCCTTTTTGTAGAAAAAGATAAAGGAATTTTAAAAACACATACACAAAATTTTAAAAAAATTGTCTTACCCTGTATAATACCAACTTACCGAACAGCTGTTTACCTATAAAAAGTAGCAATACTATAAGTGTGTTAAGTTGCCTAAAAAGCATTGGTACTGAGGCAACAGTTTTAAAGTGATAATAGAGGTAGTTTTTTTATTACTTTAAGGGTCAAAATCTCGCTAAGGAAGCGCGATATTTTTTTATATGAAGTACTAACATTATGTTAACCTTTTTAATTACTCCCATTTTTTATGACTTAATCTTTCCGGACACCCTGTATATCCTGTTGTAACAACATTTGTGTTTAAAATACCTATATTGCTGAATAATTTTTTTTTGTTTTCTAATATTTTGGTATGTAAAAACAAAAAGGTAACTGTCCGTCTGGCGATGCAGATCTCCACGCTAGTCAAAGGTATTTTCCTTAAAGCTTATTGCGAGCACCAACCGCAGACCGGCTTTAAACTATTTGGTTCTCATCAGGTCGGTGTAGGCGATAACAAAAAACTTTAAAGAAATCTTTTAAAAAATCATTTTAAATAAGCATAGTAGCTTATTGTCCATAATACCCCTGTCGACAGTGTGAAAATCTGCATTTCCAGATCGGACAGTGTTCGACGGATGCAACCTTGCAGTGCAAGAAAATAAAAAGTAGTAAAAAGGTACCCAAACTGGCAGTAATAATATACATAAAAAAATAAAAACATAATAAAGGGTGTCTCAATAGGAATGCACATTTTGAATTACACGGCATTTATTTTTTATCGCAGTAGGCCAAAAAAACAAATGATAAGAATAATGTAAACAGTTTGCAATTACTAGCCATGGAACGATATACGGTCAAACAACGAAATATTATTATTAAAACACACTACAAATATGGAGAAAGTTTTGCGGAAACAGTTCGTAAATTGCGTGGCATTTTCGGTCGACACAATGCGCCAAATCACACAACCGTTCAAAGACTAGTTAACAAATTTGAGCAAAATGGTTCTGTCGTGGACGTAAAAACACCAGTGCGTCACCGTACTAGTCGCTCTGTTGAAAACATTGCCACAGTGCCTGAAAGTGTTGGCGAGAATCCGGGAACATCTATCCGTCATCGTGCACAGCAGTTGCATATTACAAAGAGCACTACCCATCGAATTCTCACGAAAGATCTTCATTTCCATGCTTATAAAATTTAATTAACTCAAGAATTTAAGCCATTGGACCATGCGGCACGCCGTATAACAAATGGATGTCGATTTTTCTAAGAAAATTCTATTTACCGATGAGACACACTTTCACCTTAATGGCTTTGTGAATAAGCAAATTTGGGGCAAAGAAAATCCTAGAGTTATTCACGAGAAGAAAATGCATCCATTAAGAGTCACTGTTTTGTGCGGACTTTGGGCAGGTGGAGTAACTGGACCGTACTTCTTCGAGGACGAGGCAGAAACAGCGAACGCTATCGTAACATGCTCACTGAATATTTATGGCCCCAATTGGTATGGGTATGGAAGGTAGGTGGTACCAACAGGATGGTGTGACATGTCACACTACACGCGAAGCTATTCGGTTGCTGCAAGAAATGTTTTCCGATCGTGTCATTTCACGGAATGGAAACCAGCAAGATCGTGCGATTTAACGCCTTGTGATTTCATTATTTGGGGTTTTTAAAATCTTACGTATACGCTAATAACCCAACAACAATTCCACAGTTGAAGAATGAAATTAGACGTGTTATTAGGAAAATTGAGCCACAGTTGTGTGAAAATGTTATTGAAAATTTCTTAAAACGAATAAGAGCCTGTCACCTAAGTCGAGGGGCCATTTGCCGGATATTATTTTCTACGTTAAATTGCAGTGTATTAGCTTAATATTAAAATATTAATAACACTAAGTTTAAAATCAATTATGACTTTTATTTCACAATTAAAATGTGCGTTCTTATTGGGACACCCTTTAGTTGCAAAATATATGCCATTTTATAATATTTTTTTTTTGCTGGACAACTAAAGAAAAAAAACCAAGTGACGTCAAGAGTGATAAAAAGTTTAACTTTGTGTCCTAATAAACTAATATTTTTTTATATTTTGTCGAAGCTTTTAAGAAATTTTAAAACACTAAAATTTTGTATTTGTTTCTATAAAGCAGATAAAAAGTGACATTAATAAAATTGTATTTTGGGCAAAAAACAAAAAAATTATTAATATGTTATAATTTTTTTATACCTATAACCATTATTAAAATGTATTATTTACAAATTGTATTAATTTGTGGGTTTTTAAAAATTGTTATTTTGGTTTATTTATTTAGTATTTTTAAATAAAAAACATTCTTCGTGTCAAACTTTTTCTATATTTTTGACTTAACTTGTTTTCTAAAATAAACAGTTTAATTATGTTTTTACTTTTGCTAAAATAATTGGCAATTATTGTTCTTTGTAAGTTAACCTATTTAATAATGAACTGCTTTTCAATTTTTTATACTATCTGAAAAACATTTAAAATATATCATAATTATATATTTTTTTATTTAGTTACGTTAAATTTAAAAAAAAAAATTGCCTCTCTGTAGTATATCCTTTATCCTTTACTTATAAAACAAGTTTAAAGATATACATTTATATTACAGAAAAGGGAGTTTTTTTTTAAATTTAGAAAAGAACTTAATTACATTATAATTTTGTCTACGACAATTAAAAAATGTTTTTATTATTATTGCGCTTTTAAACAGGTATTATGGCTAATTACCGACGGCCGTCATAAGGTCCAATAAATGTACATAAAAAACACCTTTTTCTATCTGACAAAATAAACCAATACTGGCCTACCATAAAATAAAATCACTAAAAAACATAAAAAAATGTAACTTACCCTTAATAATGATTTAAACGTAAATTCCCTGTAAAAAAATGTCCAAAGGTCAGTGACCCCTGTTTACAGGTTTAAAAATTCTCTGTTACTGCAGTACTGATAACTACTTAATTTAACTATAAATAGTAAAAACTAAACATATATAAAAGTCCAATTACTAAAAAGCAAAAAAAAACACCAAAACCTCGAAAAAAACCTTCCAGTACAGACAATTGTAAACAAAGCATTAGGGGAAGAGGTTACGTCACAAAATTTAGCGAACATAGGCTTAAATTGGATCGAGCGCTCCTTACTAAAAAGTTTATTTTCCTTGCCGCTTTCCGATTTTTCGCCTCCCCAGGTTAATTGGACCACCCTGTATACAGACTGTTCCATGACATAAATGTACATAAATACGAGAATTTGTATATGTTCTAGACAACCTCGTTTTCTAAATATGATTTTTCAGCCAAGGTCACTATTTTTTAATCATATATAAGTATAAAATTATCTGATAGGTACGTAAAATTAATTAACCATAAAATCAATCACATTCGATAAAAAAATCGCAGTGGGCTATAATATCGCGTATATTATGGCTCACAAATAATCTGTCACAAATCGAGAACAATAAATTTATTGTTTGTATATTAAAATTAAATTTTCAATAGTTAGTAAAGAAAAGTGTATTATGGGACAAGCACAGAATGACTCATTTTTCACGAGTACTATGACTTTTTTAGCACGAGTTGCAGGCGAGTGCTATAAAACATAAGAGAGAAAAATTAGTATTTTGTGCTTTTATCTCGTTACTTCTCAGCGTTTAAAGTAAATTTGTAGTAAAAGTTTTTCTTTATGCTTTAAACACTATAACACATATTTTTTCACAAATTATTCAGACAGACCTTATGATGTGTCTGAAAAAATTATTATACTCACATTTTTTGCCCCAAGTATTGCAGACAATAAAAATTAAAATAAATATATTATTTTTAATTAACAAAAAATAGGTTTAATTTTTGACAAAGACTGGCTGAACTTGGCTCTCCAGTTATCTTTCTAATCGCGTATATCAGTCATTGTTGATGGCCACGCTTCAAGCTTTCACGAAATTAATGCTGGAGTGCCTCAGGGTTCAGTACTAGCACCAACTTTGCTTCTTCTTCACATCAACGACCTTCTTTCTTCCACAACCAATCCCATTCATAGTTATGCTGACGATAGTACCCTTCACTACACTTTTCAGGTTCTCAAACCATTTTCTCAACCCGACTTGGAAATGGGCGATGCAGAGATATCTCTTTCACAGGATCTCAATTTGATATTGGGTTGGGCGCCAAAAATCTCGTTCAATTTAATGCATCCAAAACACAATTATGTTCCTTGTCGCGAAAAAAATCATCAAACGCTCACCATTTGCTTATGAGTGGCCAGGTTTTGTAAAGCGGGGACACATTTAACTTTGTGGGCGTCACATTTGAGAATAACCATAACTGGCATAAACACATTGTATCTATAGCCACCGCGGCTTCAAAAAAGCTTGGATTTCTTTTCTGAGCCAAAAAGTATTTTTCTCCTTCCAACTTATACACTTTGTAAGTGTCCCAAATTCGACCCTCTCTGGAATACTGTTCTCATGTCTGGGGAATAGCATCTCCTACAATCCTCAGCATTCTTGATGCCATTCAAAGAAGAGCTGTTCGTCTTATTAATGATCCTTTACTTACTTAAAGACTTCCCTCTCTTGCCCATCGTCGAGCTGTGGAAGATCTATCGTTCTTCTATAGATACTTTTACGGCTTCTGCTCCGACGAATTATCCAGTATAGTCCCTCCTCTTACAGCTCCCAACAGAGAAACTCGCGGTGCCGCACGTATGCATCCCTATACGGTCCAATTAGACAGGCCCCGAACTTCCCATTTCGTTTGCTCTTTTATCCCTAGAGTTTCAAGACTGTGGAACCTACTGCCAGCGGAGGTCTTTCCTTCCCCCCAAATAATCAAGTTTTTAAGTCCCGTGTTAACAAACTTTCTCTTACCTTGCTTAAGACACACACGGTACGTTAGTATTTAGGCTTTCAGCCTTGGTGGATTGTCGAAAGATAAAAAAAAATGATGCAATCCGTCGAAAACTGTATGATTTCTATTTTGACATTATTATTCCAAATTTATTTTAAAACTATTAAAACGTGAAAATCTGCATTCCCAGATCGAACAGTGTTTGACGAATGCAACCTTGCAGGGCAAGAATCAAGCAGTTTTAGCGATAAATGATTTTTGATAATTACTTTGAATTCTGCACCTTTTAATTTCTTTATTGTCTTTTTGAATTGTTCTTGATATCTTTTTAGTTTTATGTTTAGCAATCTAAAAAATAAAAGTTATATATCTTTTAATTTGGAGAATTTAACCTTTTTGCTTTGTTGCAGGTTTCTTGGGTCAGGCATCGGGATATTCATCTACTAACAGTTGGCCGATACACATATACTTCAGATCAAAGATTTGAAGCTATCCACACGCCACATACAGAAGAGTGGACGCTACGAATAAGGTATCCACAGAAAAAGGATTCTGGGATATACGAGTGCCAAATTAGTACAACACCGCCTGTAGGCCATCCTGTTTTCTTAACCATCGTAGGTAAGTCAATAGATTTTTGTCAAAATAAATTAAAGTTATGACTTTAGGACGTTAAATTAAAAACAGGTACAGGCTTTTTTATTTAAATTGAAATAGTAATCGTTAAACCAACGCATTTTTTTCCTGGTAATATATTTTTTAACACGCTTTTATTAGCTTGGGTTGTATCTATCTATCTATCTATCTATCTATCTATCTATCTATCTTTTTTTTTTTTTTAAGAGGTTGGGAAATCTGTTTATCAGACATCCCCAAGCTTTGATGTTTTGAGATGTTCTAGCGCTTGGGGAGTGCGGTTTCCGGCAAAATTGCCGCCAGCTAAAACCCCTTCCTCTGTCGCCTCTACGCCCGATGCTGGTATCCGCTCGCGCATTACTTCGGCATCGGCGTTGCCCCGTGAATTTTCCAGTATTCACTTATGGCTATCTAGTGCTTCAATGCTAGGATGTGTGTCTTCTTTATGTCTATCTTTTCATATGAGATATCACTTTTGTCACTTATATTCTAACGACGAGTCACAACAATAATCAGGTTTTGTATATGCATGGTTAAGTCAATATATCACAGTCTGGCAATTATCACAGGTGTTGATTCAGTTCATTCAGCATCAGGGTGCTAGGGGATGTCTCTGATGCATTTCTTTACTCACAATTATTTGCTTAATCGTATTATATGCACGGCTCCAGCTTTCCTCGTCTCCTAATAACGACTCCATCATGTTTAGGGGATTAAAAGTTCTTCCCGTGTGTCTTAGGTAGTCCCCCGGCATTCGTCCCACCTGCTGCAGTAGAAGAGAGTGTGTTGCACATCGTCCTCTTCTTTGCAGTAGTCGCATCTGCTTGTGTCTGATCTTCTCCGCTCGAAGAGATACTTCCTAAAACACCCGTGGCCTGACAGGGCCTGTGTGATGAAATAGTCTACCTCGCCGTGTTTGCGACTTATCCATCTATCGATGTTGGGGATTAGGTAGTAAGTCCATCGTCCCTTTGTGGAGTTATCCCAGTGCTCCTGCCATCTTGTCATGAGGTTTTCTCTAGCAATATTTTTGTCACAGCCCGTGTATTTTTCACGTCTTTCAGTAATAAGCAGATTCATCAGGGGTATTCCAGCTATGACTGCCACAGCATCTGTGGATATGCTTCTATAGGAGCTTATTGCTCTGATGGAGATATTTCTTTGTAAGCTGCTGAGCCTTGCCATAAGTTTTTTGTTTTTGGTGGCTTCATGCCAGGCTGGTGCGCCGTAAAGCACCTGTGACTGGACGACGCTTGCGTATAATCGGCGCTTGGACGCCCTTGGACCTCCAATATTGGGCATCAAGCTTGATAATGCAGATATGGTTTTATCAGCCTTCTGCATAGTTTTGTTAATGTGCTCAGCGAAGTTTCGTTTGGAATCAATCCATACTCCCAGGTACTTTATTGCTTTGCTGAGATTTACAGTAACTCCCTGTATGGTAAATGAGATCGGATTTACTTTCCTTTTCTTTGTTAGCAATACTGCTTCCGTTTTTCAGGAGCTAATTGAAGATTATGCTCTTCCATCCAGTTAAGTAAATCTATCTATCTATCTATCTATCTATCTATCTATGTATGTAACGGAATCTTTGAGCCTAATTTCTACCAACTCCCAGCGATTCCATTTCTTTTGAAACTTTGCACACGTATCAAGGACCGATGACAATGCAATAATTTAAAAACAGTATCCCGTTATCCTGATTAGGACCGCCAGGATAAATAAATTCCTTTACAGATCCTCTGTGTCCTAATACTACTCTTGACAAAATGGCAGAAGGAATTTTTAGTGAATAAACTGGAGCATTTTACATACATACAACATACATTGCATATATCGAACTAAAAAATGAAAAATAAATAATAGTTTAAAAAAACTAAAAAACACGCTTTTATATGCAACCGAACTAAAAATTAGAAAATAATTTTTCATTACAAAGAGTTTGTCACTTCAGAATAAAAGCGTGGGGTGCTTAATATATTAAATGTTATAATTATTCTATTTGCAAAATATCTATGAGGGAAAAGTTATGAAAAAAATAGTAAAATGCACCCCACGCTTTTTACTCTGAAGTGACAAACTCTTTGTAATGAAAAATTATTTTCTAATTTTTAGTTCGGTTGCATATAAAAGCGTGTTCTTTAGTTTTTAAACTATTATTTATTTAATATTATGTTGTGATGCGTCCAAAATGTATTTAGCTTGATAATATTAATTTCCAAAATTAGAATTTCTTTATTTTTTTTACTATAGCAAAAGCTCTTGTATACGGGATATTTAGAAAGTATTGTATAGTATTTATAGACACCCATAAGTTTAACATGGGATCAAAAAACATAAAAAATAAAGGCGTTAATATTCATTGCAAATATGCTTAATACCAACCCAAATATAACTTTTTTAATTAATTTAACAAATATAGTTCCGGATTTTTAAATACAGGAAAAATTTAAAACATATTAATAATAAAAAGCAAAAATTTGTAAAATATACTCCTTTAAAAATATTTTATTGATTTTAAAACTTTATTTTTACTGCTTTTTTTAATATTATGCCCAAATCCTAAGTTTCTAATAATGCCTGGGCAAGTAATGAAATAGCTTTATAGTAAGAACATTTTTAAAATCTTTTAGTGGGGTTCTTTTTGACGAGTCTATCACAATTTTTTAATTACTGTGCCAAAAATCGTAAGTTTTACAGTCACGAAACCCGCCTTTCCCGATACTCGAAATCCGACAACCGAAACATTTGACATTGACAGACTGGGTTAAAGCGCCGCTTTAATATATAGCGGTATGAATATTCGTAAGGAGACCCGTACAAATAATTCAGCGTTGTGATTGGTTAGTGCAAATTTAAAATGCTTTTCCCGCCATTGTCGACGCGTATCCGCAAAAAGTTAAGATGTTTTTTGTTTGTTGCGTTTTCTACTAGATTGTGCGGATTTTTCAAATTAATAGCCAGGAACTATAACCTTAAACTAGTTGATGAGCTTGATGAGTTGTTGCTTGAAGATAAGACAAGACGTTAAAGATTCATTTTAAATTAAAGAAGTGTTATGGACGACATTAACTACACTTATTTTAATTATTTACTTTAGTATGATATTTAACGAAAAAAAAGATATTTATCCTACCTTCAATACGACCAAAAGACAAAAAATGAGGCACAGGTTTTGGGTTAGAAAATTTTTAGAAAGAAAAAGTTCATAGCCAATATAATACTTTATTAAAGGAGTTCAGACAACATGATGATAAAAAACACTTCAATTATTTAAGAATGTCAAAGGAGCATTATTTTCCAATATCCAATTCATTTGCCATCCCACAGACAGATGATGATTGACATCTAGTGACCTTCACAACCGTAGTATTAACCAAAAAAATTATAACATAAAATCACCATATTTAAAACAAAACGCTTTAATATTTTTTTTAATTGACCGGAAAATTGAATTTTCCACTCAATTTTTAAGCGGAAAATGCTATTTTACAGGACTAATTTACTTTCTGGTCCCTAGTTTACTTTCCGGTCTCTCATTTACTTTCCGGTCCCTGATATCAAAAAATCCTGTTAGCCATGACAAAATTGTCAGAGTTCAATTGTTACTATTTGACAGTTCAAGATATTGTAAAGTAAAGAAAGCATCATTTTGCCAAAATGGAGTCAGACATGGAAAATCCAGATGAAATAATTGAAGCAAGCGTCCTTATTGTCGCGTTACAAATATAACACTAAAAAATTTACACAGTTTTTTTCCGGTCAATTAAAAAAAAATTATGTACGATACTCGACCGGAAATAATTTCTACGAGTCTCCTCAAACTCCAAGGCGGACTCGCACCACGGCTCGCCCTGTAAATGTTTTTCGTCGACCGGAAAATACCATTTTCCGGTCTAGTAACGTGCACAGCTATTCCGCTGCAATGGACGTGTCAGCGGGATTTTCTGCGCGGGCGGAGAGAGCCGCTCTTATGGACAGCCATAGCTAAGAGGTTTTAAAAACGGTTCTTATTATAAAATTAATTTCATTACTGGTTCCTTGTAGGTACTATAATTTTCTTTTAATTAAAGGACTGCATAGTGTATACCAAATCAAGGCTGGGTTAACTTAAGATTTAATACTGGCTCTTCTACTATACTTAACTACTTTTTTCTTTTACTAGAAAAATGTGTTTTTAATTATCTTTGAAGGCCCAACTAGGAATACTCTAATATGTAAATTTAGCAATTTATTTAAACTTAAAATTTTCGGATTCATAATTATTCCAAATATTTAAAACGCTAGAAATCCATTACCGTACCGCACACAAATTTAACTCAATTCTTACTGTTGGCCAGTCGTCGAACTATGTTGTTATTCAACTTGATGAAACTAAATTGCTAAAGTTCTGCAAAACACGATGACACTAAAAGTTTTTAACTTCGTACTTTGAGGTTTTAAATGTTGTCAAAATGCTTTTAGTCCCAGACTGGGTACTTAAAAATTAATTCGTTTTTAATTATTTAAAACAGTTAATACTTAGCAGATTTTAAAAATAGAAATAACAAATATTTATGTTTACGAAAGCTAAAAGCCCAGGTAAATACAAAGTGTTTATTTAAAAACTACCACTGAAGTTATCTGCAAATGAGACAGGATTTAGAAAATTGCCAAAACCCGTCAAGATATTTGGGAAGGTTTTTGTTGTTAAATGAGATGGTTGGTCAATTATTACATGCCTTTATTAATAGTTTATTTACAATTCAATACATAACAAACAGATGGTATTATTTTCACTAGCACTGGAGGCGAAATTTAGCCAAGTGGCTATTCTTACATTTAACCCCCAATGCAGTGATAAAAATTAAAAAAATACAGCAAAAATGGAAAAAAATACATCAATTAAATTACATTAACTTATAAAATTAACCTAGATACCTAAATCTATAAACACAATAAACACAAATTAACATTTAATCCATATTCTTATTGGTTGTCTAGTAAGAAAGATTTATAGGAGAACTTAAAGGAATTTAAACTTTTTTTCTTTTATGTGTTCAGGTAAGCTATTAAAAACATGTGCAGCTTGATAAGAAAAACCGCTCCGAAACACCGCCGTCACATGTCTCGGAATAACCAGAATCCCACCATTTCGGGTGTTACGACCGTGCACGTTCCCCAAAAATACCAGTCGATTATGCAAAAAGAAGGTAGGGAGGTGAGGATAATTTTTTTTATGAAGACAGCAAAATGAAGCTCCCTTCTATTACCCATATTTAGCCACCGCAGTTCTCTAAACTGGGGACTAATATGGTCGAACTTCCTAAGACCGCAGATAAAACGAACACAGGAATTCTGTACCTTCTGAATCCTTCGCATCTCGAGGCGATTAAGGAAAGAGCCATAGACGAAACAACAATAGTTAAAATGTGACAGCACAAGACTTTCTGTCAACATCTTCCTTAAGGGTTTGCATAAAATATCTTTGCTAGCATAGAGTAGTTTCAGGTTCATAAAACTTCTTTTAACCAAATTATTTACATGCTTTACAAATTTTAAGTCTCTGTCTACACAAACTCCCAACAGCTTGGACGATTCACATATAGGAATTTTAATTTTGTTAATACTTAAATTAAGAACCGGATCCAAGCGTCTCGCCTTGGCACCACCAAAAACAACCACGGCCGATTTTCCAGGATTGAGGCTCAAGTTATGCTGCCTCGAGAGATGATCAATCCGGGCTAGCTCACCATTCAAAACAAACTCCGCAGCATGAAATTCTTGGGGAAAAAACTTAGCCTCAACTGCGTATCATCCGCATAAGCATTATACGAACATAATTTAATACTATTTAAAATATCCGCAGTGTATATTATGAATAATAGAGGGCCCAAAATCGATCCCTGGGGAACACCAGACGTTACGGATCTAAGTGAAGAAACCATGCCATTCGCCTCAACCCTTTGCGATCTTCCAGACAGATACGATCTCATAAGAGACAGGGCAGGGCCTGAGAAACCATAGTATTTTAGTTTGGCACACAATAAATCATGATTTATGGTATCAAAGGCCTTCGAAAAGTCTAGCAGAACTAACAGAGATATCTTCCCAGCGTCCAAGTCCCTGACGATGTCATCCAAAATACCACTAATTGAAGCAGCTGTGCCAATGTTTTGTGTAAATCCAGATTGATTTGGTGGAATAATTTCATGTTTTCTAGAGAAATAATTTATTTGCTTGTAAATTATTTTTTCGAATATCTTGGACAACACCGGCAAAAGACTAATTGGCCGCAGATCAGAGTGAGACTCAGGAGCAGCACCTTTGGGTATTGGTTGGATTATGGACAACTTCCAGGCGTTCGGGAAATATCCCTTCTCCAAACAAATATTAACGATGTGCGCTATGTAGGGAATGATGAAAGGACAGCAATATTTAATCATTTGCAGCGATATTCTATCGCAACCACAGGCGTTCGACTTAATATCAAAAATAGCATTGCTAATGTCATCCACAGTAGCAGGAGCAAAGTGCAATCGATCATCCCAAGGCGCAGTTGTACTATTATAATGATCAGTAAGTTCCTCACATTTACCTTCCTGAAACACCGACGCAAAATAATTATTAATTTCATCTACCTTATTTAAATGCTCCGGTATACTCATTATTTTAGCCTCCCGACGAGAACTTCTTAACCTTAGAATATAAAGTTAATACCTTCAATTACAACAAAATGACGGTACTTTAAATATTACCCTAATACCTAATTTAGATGGCTATATTTTCGAAACTAATAAAGTTAGATATACTGGTGATAATGTGGTATTTTCATAAAGCTATTTTAATTTTTTTTTATTTTTTATACTGTGGATGGTTATACACAGGGTGAAACAAAAAGTGTATATTGTTTAATAAAGCACCCTGTATATTATATCATTAATTATTATATCCAGAAATAACCAGAACTTACCAGAACTAATTAGAACTTTAAGAAAATACTACAATAACTATATCTAAGTTTATTGGTTTTGAAAACATGGCACTTTCAATTAGGTATTTGGGTAATTTTTAAATTACCGTCATTTTGGATTAGGTAAAGATATTGACTTTACTTTCTGAGGTTATAAAATACTTGCAGAAGCCTTAAAATAATGATGATCTGACATAATTAAATAATTTTAAAACATAAAATGTGTTTCATTAGGAATATCATATGTTTGGTTTATACCTTAAAAAGAATTAAGCATAATAATTATTAATACAATTTAAAAAGGTTTATAAAAAATAAAGTTTTTTAGCTAAACCGTGACGTCAAACATGTTTTATATTAAACTATTTTATGTACATTCTGGACAGCGGATTAAAACACATACCGGGTGTCTCAAAACTGAATGAGTTAGGAGAACCTACTTTTATATTTTTAAAGATTTTTTGTTGTTTTATAGCTTTTGGTTAGTTCTGGTTAGATAAGAACTGACATTTGACATTTGACTAATAAAATTTGTTATTTAACAGAGAGTACTTTGTCACGCTCAAATATGGTAGCGGAAGATTTCTAAATTTTAAATTACGTCAGAGATTTTAAGATAATAAGATCTGCCGGAGGACGGAGTGATGCAGAAACCCTCGATATTCTCCTACTCTTTCGCCATTTTTAAAATCAAAGATTTTAAAGTAAAAATAATATCTAAAGCATCCACTAGTTTGCATGATGTTGACGTTTTAAAGTTAAGTAGTAATATTATACCCCATTTACTTTTATTGTTTTTTTTATAAATAAAAGCTTACAGTCAAACGAAAAATAAAAATAATTCTTATGCTTTTGGTCTAAAGGAACACTTTAAGTTAGAGATAACCTAATTTAAATTCCGCTCTTCTCAACATTTTTCGTTTTTAGAACAATCTTGATGCCTTTTTACGCGCGGCAACAGGAATTTCTTAGCATATTTCTTGTTAAAATGTCATTGTTGTAAAAGATGGAAATGGAAACGTTTTACGTTTTATAAAAGCTTTTACTTAAAGTGAATAGATAAGAAGAATTTAGTTTAAACTTAAAAATTGCAAAAAAGAGCTTTTTACAAAAGGCACTGGCTAAACAACCGCCGGCGGTTTTGCTCAATTATAAGAAGAAAGCCGTCATCTGGCGATTTTTTCATCTACAAATATGAAAACTGCCGAAAGTTATATTTAATTTGTTATTACCGGCGGTCTTTACCTATTTTATCGATAGAAGCCGCCTTATAAAAGCTATGAAAAACCGCCGAAAATAGTTAGAGCTAATCTAACCTTAACATAAATTTATTTTGCGTGTTGTAGCGTTTAGTTTTGGTGGTTTTATTGTTCAATATAATACTTTAGTTAATACACCTTTGGAAAAACAAATTGAAGTAGTATAGAGGGATGTATAAAGGGATGGGGACAGGCAAATAAAACCACTACTGTATTTATCCTAACGTTTCGTTGATGGATTGCCACTTTATCAAGGGCCTATAATTACAAAAACCGCATTACAAAAGTATTTTGTCACATGGACCCAAAATTTACAACACTAAAAGACACTTTTAAATATATTTATTTTCAGGTAGGAAAGGCAAAATAAATAACTTATCAGGAAGTCATCTTCAGCAATTAGAAATAATTTGAAATTCTTCGTGAAAAATTATTTAGTCGGAAAATTAAATTATAAACAAAACAAAATAAAAATTAGAAAAAAATATAAAAAATTATTAAGAAAAAAAATATATATAAAGTTTTTTAGTCTATCAGAATCGCACTCAGAACCTGTTCATCTATACGGACCAACACTCGTAGAACCTGTCGCTTACGGACCAACACTCGTAACTCTTAAGCTATGGGGAAAGTTATATACATTTTCTAAAGGTACCGCTATATCTGTAAAGATATTGACTTTCCATTCTAGAGTAATAAAGTACTTATTAGAAACTTTATAATAAGTATCACTTAACCCCAATTTAATTTAAAAAAATATTTAAAAATGGTGTCCAGCTGTTACCTTTACATTTGGAGCTGTTACTAATATGTCAAAAAATATAAACCCTGGTCTTACATTATCGTTCCCAGTTTCATTTAAATTAAATGAATGGTTTAAAGGCTAAAAGGAGGCGACGGATCTTAAGGATCATCACATATTTAAAACGCGAAGCCACTATTTTTAGCAAGTTTTTCAGAGAGTTGTACTGGACCAAATTTAAATGATCTTTTATTTAATGATTTTTGTGTTAGTAAGACCTCTTAACGCTTCTTTTATTGCTTAACTGCTCATTGTTTCTATAAAAGCAAAATGTATGATATTGTTACAGACTTTTAAAAATGTCTTTAGGTTAGAGAATTTTAGAGAGTTAGGATCATTTAATTTAGTTTGTTAATTTATTTAAATAATTTACCTTAATTCATTCAAGTTCTTTCATCACTTTCGAAGGTTTCCGAAAACGCCCGAATTATCCATTAAGAACTTTTATGTCATCCTGTATTATGGAATTTTCGTGATATTTCTCGAAAATTCCAGATCATTCTTTACTCTTTCACCATACTATAAAAGGGCGACGGGAAACCTCCGATCGATTAGTATAGATTCGACTTTTGTGCTGTAAACGAAGAGGTGTTTTTATATACGAGGTGATACGGAACAATATGCATATTTAAGGCGGATCGTGAACCACTACCTAATATATTAAAGAACAAGCAAGATGTGTTGCCCATTGTGCAGAAAATAACAGATAAGGTGCTGTACAATTTTAATTAATTTACAAGAACTTTTTTTTTAATGATCGTCTGGTTACTGATATTTTTAAACATTTTTTTATTATTTTGTTGTCATATTTTTTTATAAATTTTAAATTCTTTTGTTAAAATCAAACTGGATTGTTTACGTACGATCAATAAAGTCGAGCAACGTCGTGCATGGTTAGTACTTAGATAAGTATCCGCTTAGTAACACCTTGTGCCGTTAATTTATTTTTGTGTAATAAATTAATAACGCTTTAGTAAGTTTTTTAGCAAGTACGTGAGAAAGAGTCATACTGCAACAATTTATATAATCCTTTTTTTTATTTTTTTGTTACTGCGAACTTTTAATAGCATCTGGAACGTCGTTGCGTGTTTGATGTATCATTGGTGAACGACCACCTGACGTAACACAAATAATCACTACATAAAATGCTTATCTAAAGTCAGGACCCCCTCCTAACTTTTAAAGTGTTAGGTATTTTTTATAAAAATTTGAGGGTTTGAGTAAGATTTAATATAAAATACATAAATTAAATTTAAGGTAGGAAATGGCAAATATAAATTTCAAACTGAAAGTTGGGCGCCATTTTAAAAAAGAAAATTAAATGAAATGGGGGATCTTGTTGCACATCATTTTTAAGCTCCTGATGAGTAATTTGTAACCCCAGAATATAAAGTAAATTGACACCAACTATATACAACCTACCACAAAATGGCGGTACCTTAAAAATTACCTGAATATCTGATTTGAATAGTCTATATCTCCAAAACTAATAATAATATTTTTGTCCTACTCCGTATATTATCACCAATATGATTGTAACATAAATTATTCAAAACGAAAATACTACACAATGTGTATATTACTTTATTAAAAATCTGGCCATCTAAATAAGGTAATTGGGTAATTGTTAAAGTGCCGTCATTTTAAAGCAAGTAAAGATATTGACTTTATATTCCAGAGTGATAAAGTACTTGTCAGAAGCATAAAAATGATAAGCTTCAAGGCACCCCTTTCCATTAAGTTTTTTTAATGGCGCTAAGCTGTCAGTTTGACATTTATATTTGTCATTTCTTTTCTTAAATTGAGTTTTTGTTGTCTTAACTTTTACGAATAAAAACTAAACAGTTTATAAGTTAGGAGGGGTGTCTTTAAAAGAAATGCATGTTTTTTGAGGCACCTCATTTATCAAGCATAATCATAATTCCTGTATCCATAAAATATTGACAAATTTGCTTTAACTAAATCATTTTCTATAGTTTGTTTACAAGAAAAACGTATTAGTTCAACTGCAAATAAATCCGATTTCGTTTGAAACGAGGTTAAATGCGTTATTTTGGAAAAAGTCCCGTAAGTCCGATCCTGACTAAATGTATTTTACCAAAATTAACAAACTCAAATATTACCTATTTACCTATTAGCCCTGTAAAATTAAAAAGATAGGCGCAACGGATAAAAAGTAATTATTACTTACAAAGTGTGCAAGTTTAATTTGGCCCACCCTGTACATCAACTAGCAACATGTGTTGCCCATTATGTTCCTTTGGTTAGAGTTTTATGTAACAATTAACATATTTTTCAATCCACTGGTTTGTTGGAACTTTATTTTTATTGTTTTGTTTTCCATTTTATTTTGTAAAAACAAAATGTTTTCTTGTATATAAAATTTTCTTCACAGGATCAAGAAGTCTAAATTTCACGCGTTAGGTCTAGTACTTAGTAATAACGTAAATTTATTACTAAGTGATTTTTGTGGGCTGTGGAAACCAAAAAAATATATATATATATATATATATATATATATATATATATATATATATATATATATATATATATATATATATATATATATATAATATATATATATATATATATATATAATTTTTTTGGTTTCACAGCCCACAAAGAAATCACTTAGTAATAAATTTACGTTATTATTATAATATATATATATATATATATATTACAGGCAATAATATATACTATTTAGAACTGAACTAATTTAAATTCCCCTCTTTTCAGCATTTTTCGTTTTTAGAACAGACTCGATGCCTTTTTACGCGCGGCAACAGAAATTTCTTAGCATATTTTTGTTAAAATGTCATTTTTGTAATAATGAAAAGGAAAGCGTTTTACATTTTATAAAAGCTTTTACTTGAGGTGAATAGATAAGAAGGCATTAGCTTTGACCTTTTAAATTTAAAAAATGTTTTAGTGAATGATATGTATCTATATATAACATATAGATTTTTGGATGGCCTTTTGTTAGGTACACGCCTGGAAAGAATGGGACCGCTGTGGTCCTGGTCCCGGGGTATACGAGATGACCCTGTTCAGCCCTATTGACCCCTATGAACTTGCCGGTCGCCTGAAACAAAATAAAAAAAAACCCAAAAAACCCAAAAATTCGAATTAAAAAACGACGTTTCGGTGGCAAGTCTGCCACCGTTGTCAAGCTAAAAATGAACTTAAAAAATAAAAATAAAAAACTAACTAATATTTAAATTAGAAATGGTTAAATTTTGTGCTTTTAGAATCTTAAACTGAAAATAGTCTGACATATGTGTCATGAGTAACATAGAATTTTTATATACAGAACTTGTCCAAGTTCAGGACCCCCTTCTATCTTTTAAATTAATTAATACTTTTTCATGAAAATTTAAAAACTTTTGGAGGACAACATAAACCAAATTTTAAGCAGATATAAATGTAAAAAGGAGACTTGTGACACATCGTTTTAAAGCTCCTGACGAGTACTTTATAACTCCATAATATAAAGTTATTACCTTTACCTACTACAAAAAGCAGTACTTTAAATATTACTTAAAAGCCTCATTTAAGTGGCCATATTTCCGAATTTAATAAAGCAAGATCCATCTAATGTGGTATTTTTTAAAAGCTCTTTTAAAGATGTATTTATTGGTAATATTGGTAATAATATCCAGGGTAGGACGAAAAAAATATAGATTTTTATTAGCGCACCCTGTAGATTATATCACCATTAAAAAGATACCTAAAAGTCCTTTACCAAAGTATCACATTGGGTAAATCTAGCTTCATTAGCTTTGGAGATATAACCATTCAAATGAGATATTTATTTAGTTTTCAAAGTATCGCCTTTTGTGGTAGGTTAAGGTATTCACTTTATATTTTGGTGTTATAAAGTACTCGTCATCAAAATGATGTACAACAAGCCCCCCTTTTTCTTTCAATTTTTTCTTTAATATGGCGCCAAACTTTTAGTTAGACATTTATATCTGTCATTTCTTGCCAAAAATTTGGCTCTTAAATTTTATGAAAAAATACCAAACAATTCAAAAGTTAGAAGGGGGATCCTAACTTTAGACAAGCACTGTATATGTGTTAATTAACTTTTTGTCCCTGTTTAAAAATTATTTAATTTAAATAATTTAAATTTATTTAGATTTAAAAACTTATATAGAATGTTATATAGAAAAAAATTATTAATTGCATACTTTGCGTAGCGGCGGCAGGCTAGCGCCAAAACGGCCGTGCAAAGCTCAGTTTTAAATGTTAAATTAACATTATAAATAATGGAACTACAGCTTTAAAAGACAAAACATTTTTACTGAAATTTTCTATTCTTTTGGAATATCTTTTTAAATTTCACCTAGCTCTAATATTTTTATAGTTATAGCTACAAAACCAAGACGCCAGCATTTTCTTGTCTCTCTTATAAGTGGGAGAATATTAAAGAGTTCTTATTTTTCAGTTTCTTTTATTTTGCAAAATACCACTAACCATATTTTAAAGATAAGAAGAACAATTTGTCGCAGAAAACTCACTATGGACTGATTGTTTTAAGTATTTCTTATACATTTGGCTTATTTAAACAAAATATTATTTCTTTGGACTAAAAACATTTGGTAAAATTTTTAGAACGAAATACAAGTTTGCCACATTTTTAAGACGCGACCAAGGGCTCAGTTTATGTCTGGCAGTCTCGATAAGAACTGTTGATCAGAAAAATAATGAAATCGTTTTGCACTTGAAATTTATATCATAATATTTTCTCTTGAAACGCTACGCTCAACGGTTTTATTATTTGTCTGATCAGTACCCTAGGTTTAAGAGAACATTGATGCGATCTGGTAGCCAGGACTAAGCGTATTATTTTTTAACTTTAGGTATAATAAAATTGCTCAACATAAAGAAAATTATACACAATTTATTTTTCTCTGACGCTCAAAATAATAGAGAAATGAAGTTATGAAAATAGGTATTCTAAAAGTACTTTGCTGTATTATTTAATAAACGAATAATTTTATTTAGCGTTAACCAGGTTTAACAAAATTAAATTTTCTGCAACTAAAATTAAAAGTTTACAGCCATCTAACCACTAAACTATACAGACTGAAATTTTTGCCTTATGAATAAAACTTTAGACCAAGAAAATTGAATAATAAATCACGAGAGACTTCTTTAAGTAACCAGCTGTTTTACACGGTTCTGTTGCTAAACTTATAATTGTATTTTGTTTTCTTAAGCAAAACTTTTAATGAACAGTGGGAGTGCAAAGGAGTTTAACTTGTTTTAAAACAGAGAAGTTTGAAAACTATCAACAGTCTTTTTATGCCAACGCAAAAATATTATAATTAAAGTAAAGTTCTACCACTGCTTAATTACCTGAAACTAAACCTATTAGTAGGGGAGCCCACAATGCTAAATGGGGATTTACTCAAGCGTCATAGAGACATATGGGGTTGCAAAGCTTAGATGATAAGAAGAAAAAACGTAATATAAATAAATACCTTTTCAACTGCGAGGAAGCGGTTATTAGAGCTTTTTAATAGGTCAAAAAAATACTGTTTTATTTTGGCTTGTGGAAATCGTTCGTATCGTATCAAATTATATATTTTTCGTTAAAAATTACGTTGTTTTTACAACTTTGTAGCTCTTCGCTTTTTCTACGTCACTCCCAAATTGTTAGATTAGTGGAATATACCGGGTAACAACAAAATAACTATCCAGCAATTTATTTTCTTTAGTGCAACTCTGTAGTTTTCAAATTAAGGGAGGTTATATTGTATCACCGGATGGCAATTCAAGACATAATAGCATCTATATATTACTTTCTGTTTACCCGGAAATGATATAAACTTTAATATTTTTAAGGAAACACCCTGTATGTTTTTGGGATGTAAATTCTACAGGTTATTCCTGATATAAAATCTTTAATTTTTCCATAACCTAACTTTTTTGGTTTTGGAGGAAATGGCGTTTGGAATTTCCAAACGACAGCACAAAATGCAGTTTTATGGGAAAACAAATGAACATCACAAAAATTGATAATGCTTAAAATAGTTTTTTAGAAGACACTCTATCTTTACCGGAAGTGCTGTAAAATTTGAATTTCTAAGTATGATAACCCTGGTAATTTTAATGAAGCACCCTATATATGTTTCAGGATTTAAATTTTTAATCTATTCTGACATAAAACCTTAAATACACCCATAACCTATCTGTTTTAGTTTTCGAGAAAACGGCGTTTGAAAAGGTTCAGACGACGACACAATATTCATGAAACTTCTTCTTGTGAGGTCGTTCGGAGCTTTTGGAACGCTGTTTTCTCTAAAATTAAAGAAGATAGGTTATTGGTGTATTTTAGGTTTTATATTAGAAATAGCTTAAATAATTTAAATCTTAAAAAATATATAGGGTGTTCCATTAAAATTACCAGGGCTATCATTCTTAGAAGTTCAAATTTTACAGCATTTTCGGTTAAACAGGAAGTGATATTATAATGATCTTTAAAAGTAGAGTCATTTATAAGAACTTTTTTAAACATTTTTAATTTTTGTATTGTTCATTTATTTTTGAAAACTGCATATTGTGCTGTAGTTTGGACATTTTCAAACGCCATTTTCTCAAAACCAAAAGAGATAGGTCGAGAAAATATAAAAGGTTCTATATTAGAAATAACTTGAAGAATTCAAATCCTTAACAATATAAAGGGTGTTCCATTTAAAATATCAAAGTTTATATTATTTCTGGTTTAACCGGGTACAAGGTAATAATCTGCCGCTCTGTAGTAATTTACAAAATCCCCTCTTCGGCTCCCCTTCTAATAATAGGAATACATTACTCGGTCTTTGGTAAAAAACAAAAATATATATAAATTTAAGTGCTTTATTAAGTTTTTTATTAATTTCAATTAAAACAAATTATATAACTAATAATTAAATGGCTTATTGTAAAGCCACGATAAGCCACAATAGATTTTTATAAAAATGTGTTAAATTAACTTTTATTGAGGGTAATAACCTAGAGCATTTTATTTTTCCGGAAAATATCGGAAAAACGAGTTTCTAAGTAATTTGTTAAAACACATTAATTAGAAATGAGTATTCCAATTGTTCCACAGAAAAAATTAAATGAACGAGAAATATTTGGTAGGATTATTTCCTGAGTTAAATAAACATTTTTTTAATTAGAACCAAAATTATTAAGAACAATATAACTTGCAGCTTGTCAAACTTGTACTAAATTTTTTCGATATTTTTTTTCTTCGGAAAACTGCTGACAGCTAAGTTGACAGTTGTTAAGTAATTTTTTTACCTAAAATTTATTATTGACATAGCAATTCTTTAGCAATTGGTCAAAATTAAAAGGAAAAAAGTAATTATTATTAGCGGCCTAATTTAAATAGTGCTTGTACCAATAATTTAGTTATTGCAAATCACGTTGACAGTACCATTAACCTAAAAAAATGGGGAAAATTTTTTAGTAGTTTTTCTTTATTTTTTTTTTAGTGTTGTAGGGTTTTGTTTAACATAATTACAGAAATACATTTAAAAAAGCAAGGTTTTAAGTATTTTTACTTTTTAAAAACTTTTAAATTTTGTGGTCTGCAGGCGTTCGGTTATACAAACAGTTCCGAAGTTAAAATAAGGCACGACCTAAAACCGATATAAATAAAGCCAGGCACTATCCTTATTAAAGAAGTCCTTATCCCACCATGCATCTGCGCAAGCTCAGATGTCAAAATAAGGCCGGTATTATTAGTGCCTGGCCTAAAAATTTATATATGAGTATACACGACCTCTTAAAAAATATTACGTTATGTTTTTTGAAAATTGTTTGGTTATGCATTTTTTTGCATGTATACGTATTTGTTTCAAGGAAAAGTCCGTCGCACTGTATGTATCGTCGGACAACCATAATATTTTTTAAAATATATGTAAATGGCATGGCGTGTACCCTGTCGGTAAGTCGGTATTTTGTAGTAGGTACAGACATTGACTTTATTCGCCAGGGTTATAAATTAATCGTTAAAAGCTTAAAAATACTCTGCCACAAAGAACCCTCCTTCTTCAATTTAACTCATTTTTCTAAGATGGCGTCCAGCATCCATCTTGTAATTATCAGCCGTGAACGTCACAACAGCCAATGTGTCAGCAGTGCTTAGCTTCAAGACAAAGGAGCAAATTTCACATAAACCTTACTTCACTTGGTACCATAAAAAATATTTCATTTGATTCATTTTATGTTTTCAGGCCAAAAGTAAAAATAATGTTAAAAGCAAATAAAATATAAAAATTATACATTTTTTCTATGTTAATAATAAGGGGCTAACTACGATACCAATGTATGGGCTCATTTAATTAATTTAAAATTATTTATGGTTACTTAGGCAAAGCATGAATTGTATTTATAAGTAATAAAATTCAGTTTTTGTCTTTCTCGCATTGCCGTCCCAGCTTATAAAGAAATAATGACAGGGACTTTGAGTTAAATCAAAATTAGATGTTTTAATATAAGTATTTTTTCCTTGAAAAATATTTTATTTAATTAATCATACATTAAAAGAAAATGCTTTAAATAAAAAATATAATTTATCAGTCAAAAAAGAAGAAAAATGAGATTCTTGGATGTTTACAGTATGGGGGTATATTAGACTTCCACGCGCCCACTTACATTATAAAAATGCACACGCCCACTTTAAGGTTAAAGAAATCCAATGTATACTTTTATTAAAAACATAAGTATATTGCTAAAGCCTTGTTCAAGTTCCTAATAAAAGTACAAAACAAAAACCTATTTGTTGAAAACTATAAAAGTTCTTGTTGTTTTGCAAAGAACAAAGTGAAATGAATAAAAGATCAAACCGTTGAAACGAGAAACGAGAAAATAAAAATAGGTGTCTGTAGTGTACTTAATAAAAACGACGCGAAATAAATTATTGTCAACAACAGAGGTTAGTCGTCGAACCGTAGAAATTTTAATTGTAATGCGTTGTGCAGATTTTTAAATTGGTGTTAAAGGAATTTTTAAGCGTAAAAAGAGCTTTCTTATTTAAATTTTATTACTTTTTAATTGTACAAAGTATTATACAGAGTATTTCCTAATCACGGTAGGAAACCTAAGGGGTTTCTTATGTCTTTTTATAAAAAAGTTTCTATGAACATATGCCCGGACATGTTTCATTTATGAGATACAGGGCGTTAAAGTTTTTGTTATATATCTACCTATATCTTCAAAACACTCTAACCGATTTGGACGAAGTTTGGTACACCTATTTAATGCAATAAGGCCCTTATAAAGCTTTTCCTTGATTAAGGTTATTGGGTTTACTGGCGTCTCAGTGAGCACCACAGTCAATATTATTGAAAAAAAGTACGCCACTGACTTTTATTCAAGTTTTTATATTTTTTCCCATTAAGCAATTAAAAATGCAACTTCTTAGCTTTTCGTATTTTCTTTGCATATCGCTTTGTTTTGGAGAAAAAAAATGAAGCCACTTTAAGTGATAAAATACAGTATCCATAAATGGATTAAAATAAAATGAAAAATTAAAAAATAAACAAATTTGACTTTTAGTGAATCAGAAAAATGACGGTTTGTCTTTATTTTCTTATTTTTTTTACCATGTTGCCTATGGGTCCTTTTAAAAGGAAAGGTTGCTTTAATTTTTTTAGAAAACGAAGGTAGGAAAAAATTTAAAATCAAAAAGTTGCACTTTTCATGGCCTTATCTAAAGAAATATATAACCTTTGTAACACCGTTAAACGAGGAACAAGAAAATAAATGTAAGTGTCTGTAGTGTAAAAACGACGCGAAATAAATTATTGTCAACGGAAATTTAGTCGTTGAACCTTAAAAACCTTAATTGTAATGCGTTGTGCAGACTTTTAAATTATTAATGTCAAAGACATTTTTAAGCGTCAAAAAAACTTTTTATACTGAAATTATTACTCTCTGTCTGTGCAAACTATTTTATAGAGTGCCTCTTTTTTTTAATATTTAACACACCGTTGTTCAAAAACTAAGTCGTTTGGGACATATGTTTATATGAAGTTTTTTCTTATTTTCTGTTGTAGAATCGCCCCGTAAAGTTTGTCGGTTGAGTTACTGGACACCCTGTATGTATGTAGGTAATTTGATTAAAATTGATGAAAACTTTGATGTCTATTGGTGCCTAAACGGTGAGGTTTATCGACTTTTATAAAAAGTACTTTATTTTTTAAGTTTTTGATTGTCTAAAATGGCGCTCCCAGCTTTGCGATATCTGTCAAAATAAAAAGTTATGATGTAAATAAATTTTAGGTTTTAGGTAAAGTACCCTCTGGCGGTATTTAAAAAAGTACTTCTGTCTTAAAATTTTAGAATCTGCAGAGCTCGATTTGTGGGCCAAATATTAACTGGGTTGGTTAAAAAATAAATGCAATATGGCGAATAAAACCACATGAAAATTAAACTTTGACGGCTTGTAACTCGAAAACGAATGACATTTTGAAAAAAAATTATATGACCCTTATTTTGTCAAGTAGAATCACCCCCTTAAGTTTCGTGATCGATTTTTAAATCACCCTGTATTTTAAGATAGTATTAACTACTACAAGTGTATTTTTAGTAATTTACTGGGTATATTACGACCGCTGTTAGTTGCAAACGGTTCACTAGTGTACCATAATTGCCATGCAACCTATCTCAATAACCTTGTTCGAGCACAATTTGCAACAAGCTTATAAATTTAGCATGAAAATACTTCTAAAGGATCATGTATAAAATCATAAAACACTATTTTTTATTTGTTTAATTTAAAAGGTATAGCAAAAAACTACAGTGGGGTTAGTAACTGACCCCCTGCCCCAGGTGCGACTGTTAATTTGTGCAAGATACCGCAGGTTGCGCCCTCTAGAATTAACAACAAAATAAATGGAAAATGCTATTTCTTTACCTCTGAAAACCCCCGTTTGCCAAATAGTGTAACAATACACCTATTATTTTCCATATATTCCTCAACCGACTGAGCTAAAATTTTGTGTACACGTTGAGTTTGAATGACAATGCATGATAAGCTGTGTGAAGTCATTCAAAATATAACATGGCGGTACACCCAAGATGGCAGACAAGTTATTTTTATTGCACTTCTACAATATCGCTATTAAATAAAAGGGCTTGCCAAAAGTAACTCAATAAATTAAGTGACGTCATTCTAAATCCAGTATAACGCACTTTTTAATATGGCGGACTAGTTTTTTAATATACTTCTACAATATGGGTAATAAATAAAATGGTTTGTTGAAAGTAACTTGAAAAATAAAGTAACGTCACTTTTAATTAAAAATGGCGGATTTCTAAAAGTAACTCGATAAATAAAGTAACGTCACTTTTAATCCAACATGATGGAACACCCAAGATGGCAAACTAGTTATTTTTAGTGTATTTCTACTATATGGTTATTTAAAATAAAAGCTTGCTGAGAGTAACTCGTAAAATAAAAAAACTCTTAATTTAATATAGAAAACTAAAGATTTTTATGCTTTTCCACAATATGGTTAAAAAACTTGCCACTGCGATATGTTAAATAAGATAAACAGACTGTCAAACATGTCCATAGATAACTTAAAAGTAAAATATATTTTAAATATATATATATTTTTTTAAATTTAGCCTTTATTAAAATTAATTAAAATTGACTAAAAAAAAACTTTTTTTTCAACTATTACTATCAACATTTCACCTTATTACACCCTTATTACACAATTTAAATTCTTGTCGTGGGATTTACCTGTATGGATAAACAAATTTATTGGATAAATTAAACTATTTTTTAAACCAATTGTTAAAAAATATGAGTACTTAAATCTCGCAACAAGCTTTTAAATCATTAGAATTTTGTAATAAGGATAAATTTAATAGCAAAAGTTTTAAAGCAAAATCTTATTTTATTCTTTTTAGAAAATACAATTAAATTATTTTAAAATAAATCCTTTTTAATTAAATTCTTTAAATAAAAATTTAAAACATTTCGACCTTGCCGGATTGTAAATAATAAACAGTAGGTAAACTAAAAGTTGTTTTCTGTTTAAATATGAAGGTATTAAAATATTAATACCGGTAGTAATACAAGTTAATTGCTAATTAAAATTTATTAAAGGCATTTTATAAAATTTACCGTGACCTTTTAACATAGTCATAAATATTTTCAAAAAATAAAAGCTGCAAACTATATATTTTAGTTTTCATTTTAATACCGCTTATTTATTTCAAAGTTAAATTAAATTTGTTATTAAGAAACTTCCTAATCATCTTAATAAATAATTTGTTAAAGGAAACCAAACATTAAAAAAGTTAAGTTTATAAATATTTAAGGTGGTCACAATAGTTTAAAAGAAATTATTGGACACCACAAATGCCTGTTGAATATTAATTAAATATCTGCTGACACCAAATTAAAAATAAAAAAAAATTATATTTACCGTTAAAAAAAGGAAGATAATATACAGGGTATGTTGTTATTGTGGGGAACCAATTTAAGACCTGATTTCTAAAGAAATTCTTATACATACAGGGTGTTCGAAAAATGCACGGCCAAATTTCAGAAGGTGATTCCTCATTGAAAAATATGAAAAAAAGTTCCTATAAACACGGGTCCGAAAATGCATAGTTTCCAAGATACAGGGTGTCCAACATTTAGGTTCAACATTCACCTTTTTAATCTTCAGTTGACTTTCACTTTTTAATGTCATTTTAAAGCCTAAATACTAACGTACCGTGGGTGTCTTAAGCGAGGTAAGAGGGAGTTTGTTGACACGGGACTTAAATACTTGAAGATTTGGGGGAAGGAAAGACCTCCGCGGACAGCAGGTTCCACAATGTAGAAACTCTAGGGATAAAAGAACGAACAAAGTGAGAAGTTTGGGGCCTGTCCAGTTGGACCGTATAAGAATGCATACGCGCGGAACCACGAGTTTCTCTGTTGGAAACCGTGAGTGGAGAAACTATACTGGACAATTCTTCAGAGCAGAAGTCATGGAAGTACCTATAAAAAAGCGATAAATCCCCCACAGTGCGACGATGGGCAACAGAGAAAAGCCTTTCGGTAAGTGAAGGATCATTAATGAGACGAATAGCTCTTCTTTGAATAGAATCAAGAATGTTTAGGATTGTGGGGGACGCCATGCCCCAGATATGGAAACAATATTTAAAGGGAGGTCGGATTTGGGACACATATAAAGTGTATAGATTAGAAACGGAAAAATACTTTTTGGCTCGAAAGAGAAATACAAGCTTTTTGAAGCTGCCGTGGCTATAGATACAATGTGTTTATGCCAGTTAAGGTTACTTTCAAATGTGACGGCCACAAGATTGAAGGTGTCTTTGCTCTGTAAGACTTGGCCGCTTATAAGTAAAGGATGAATATTTGATGACTCTTTTCGTGACAAGGAATATGATTGTGTTTTGGATGCATTAAAATGGACGAGATTTTTGGCGCCCCAATCCACTATTAAATTAAGATCCTACAAAAGAGATATCTGCATCGCTCTGCGTTTGTTTTCCAAGTCAGGTTTAGTGATGGGTTTAGGAACCCAAAAACTGGAGTGAAGGGTACTATCGTAGGCAAAATTATGAATGGAATTAGTTGTGGACAAGAGAAGGTCGTTGATGTGAAGAAGAAACAATGTTGGTGCCAGAACTGAGCCCTGAGGGACCCCAGCATTTACTTGGTGAAAGCTTGAAGAATGGCCGCCCACAATAACTGATATATGTCGATCAGATAGATAACTAGGCCAAGTACTGAGTTTAGTTGAAAGACCATAGGAGGGAAGTTTATTAAGAAGTGCGGCATGCCAGACCTGGTCAAAAGCTTTGGATATATCAAGAGCAACGATCTGGAACTCACCTAGAAACTCAAGAGACTTATTCCAACAGTGTGATACGAAGGAAAGAAGATCTGCTGTAGATCTTTTGTGGTGAAATCCATACTGCCTGTCATGCAAAATTTTGTGTTTTTCTAAGTACTTAAGAATTTGCGAATTAATTAATTTTTCCATTACTTTACAAAGAACTGAGAAAATTGAAATTGGTCTATAGTTAGATGGAAGGGATTTAGATCCTTTGTTGGGAATAGGTTGAACACGTGCAGCTTTCCAGCTCTCCCGATAGATACCTGGGTCGTAAGAAATTCAAAAGAGCCGAGTTAAGATTGGTGCAAGTTCTGAAGCACATTTTTTTAAAACGATTGCTGGTATGCCATCCAGCCCAGACGATTTCTTGGTGTTAAGGGAAGAAAGGATACCCTTAATGTGTTTTACTTTAAAAATAATATCGGGCATTTTATGAGGAACTGGGGTAACCGCTGGAATTGGATGATTTACTGTTCTGCCTTTCCTTTAGCGGTAGAAATAATTTCATCTTCCAAAGTTAGTGGTGGGAAAGAACTGGTACAAAAATTCTTACTTATATTTTTCGCAAAGGACCAGAAAGATTTGCTGCCATTTGAGCAGGAAAGAACTTTGTTTTTAATACGATTGTCGAAGAAGTCTTTGGCTTCAGAAATTGTTTGATTGTAGTAGTTTCTTGCTTCAATGCTGGCCTGTCGGTTTTCTGGACTAGGATCCTGTAGAAACTTCTTGTGAGCCTGAACTTTTAAAATTCTGGCTTTATCACAAGATTTGAAAAACCAGGGTTTGTAATTGGATTGTTTGAGGTTCTTGATGGTGTGTGGAATATAGGTTTCAATGCCCAATTGAATTGATTCAGTTAGTTGATTGCAAAAAGTTAGTTACTTCAATATCATGAGCCTTGACTTTACTTTCCGCCCCGGTCCCCATACCTCTAGCTACGCCACTGTGTGTAGTTTGTATTTATTTTGGTATAGCCTAAAACAACCCTAACTTTTTTATTTTATACAAGACACTTGATATATTTTTAGTAATTTAAATAGAAAATAATATTTTTAGTACAACGACAGTAAATTTGCCATATTTTGCATCTAATGTGTAATTATTTTTAACTTTTATTTTGTGTGCTATTTATATGATTTGGTAAAAAAACAAATGTAACCATTTATTTTTTCGTGACCAGTTGGTTTAAATATGTTTAAGTACATTTTGGAACATAAAGTAAAGAAGATTTTAGAAATATCATATTTTTCCCCGTAATAAATTTGTTTTTAAAATGTAATAAATAAGTTTAAATATGGGACCATCTTTTTTCATAAAAATAAAAACAATACGAAAGAATTTACTATAGAAACCAAGAATATATTCTTAAATAATAACTTTAAAATATGAAAAGCAATTCAAAAACTGACACTAAAAAGATAATCCCAGCAAAATAGGCGGTTAGTAACATACAACGCTATAAGGGTTTTATAAGATGGGACACATATGCATAAGGCTGCTTCTTACGTATTTCTTATGCGAAATGAAACCAGGCCTATAATAGAATGCCCCCAAGCCAAGCGTGAAATTATGCGATACAAAAGAATAAGTATAAGTACTGTGAAATATGCTATGCGAGCTTTTTATTACAAAATATTTGCAAATAAAAAGTTAAGACAGTCTCAACGGGTGAATATTTTTTGTAGAGACATATCTCGTAAGATGTTTAAAGTAGGGACCAGCACCCCCTCTCTTTTTAATTTTAAACAGTTCGGTATATTTTGATTAAATTTAAACCGATAATGTACCGGGTGCCTAACTATGCTACAACAAATTTCGGAGGCTAAAATATGACGATCTAACCTATCCTAGCTTACACAGTGGATGATGTCTGAGATACAAAGTGTCAAAAATTCTATCTGGTTTTAGTTTTTTGGAAATAAATTTCTCACACAGTGGATGATGTCTGAGATACAAAGTGTCAAAAATTCTATCTGGTTTTAGTTTTTGGAAATAAATTTCTTAATAACGGGTATATTGTGGCAATGTTTAGCTGGTGGGAGTTTTAAAAGGTAAAGAATAGAAATCTGATATAGGTTTCATTATTTGCTCTAAAGCAGCATGACCTGCGATATCTTACACAAATTAAAGGCGAAATAACTTTTGGAGCTACTCTGTATTTACCTTTTACATACATTTTTTTAATATTTATATTATTAACACAAAAAAAGTATACTTGGTATAAGATGGTTCAAGCAGTTTTTAAGATATTTTGATTTAAAAATTACTTTGTGTACGGCCAGATCTAAACTACACAGAATATTTAAGATTAAGCTATTTTCTAAAAGTGTAAAGGCTTTTTATTTCTCCACTTAACGCCACTTTGTTTTTGAAAATAGGCCCGGTCGTTCCAGACTTAGAACCGTTTGATTTTTGGCTTAAATACCGTACAAAGAGTGCGCTTTAAAAAAAATTTGCTTATAAGTCAAGAGCAGCTTGGCCGATTTTCAAAAACAAAGTGGCGTTAAGTAGGCAATCCAAGAGCCTTTAAAATAAATACTACATATTCCCCATTTATTATTGAAAAAAAAACTTGCTAGTGTCCCCTTAACACTTGACCACGTGACCAAATTTATTTTAATGCAATAAAGTAGCTTAAGTGACACCATTTTACAAAAAAATTTCCCGGTTTCGATATCTTTACCCATTTAAAAGTAAATAAGGGAGAACTTTTAAAAACCGCAATGTATGGTGAAATTGGAACTAAATTTTAGACGCTTGTAACTTTAGAACGACTGGGCCCATTTTTAAAAATAAAACTGTGCTGAGTAGAGAGTCGAAAAGCCTTTAAAACAAAGTGCTACCCGGCTCATGTTTCCATTAAAAAAAAAAAGTTGCGAATGATCTAAGTGACACCGTTTTTTTCTAAATTTTACCTGATCTTAATATCTTGTCCCATATAAAAGATTATGCGAAGGAAAATCTTGTAATATCCTTACTGTAGAAACAAAGTGGTAAATTTTTAAAACAAAATAACATTTTAATTATTTTACATCTTAAAAATTAAGACATTTAAGACATTTAAAGTTTTTCTTTTAATGTCACCTAATAATTTACACACTTAAGGACTAACATTCCATTCTAACACACTTCGTTATAGCTATAGGCGCCGGCAGGGTAACTTTCAGGGGTTTAATTATTGACATCATGCGCATCAGTGCGTATGCGCTACCTTATGAAGGGTCTATTTGCGAATGTTTCTAAATAAATGCATTTTTAATTCACCTTCGCAATTTCATTTAAACGATTTGAATGTAAAGTCGATCTGACAACAACACATTTTTGACCTATGGTTTATTTTGTTGGTTATTTTTTTTAATTTTTAAATAAAATGTCAAAAACCAATATTTCAAAAAGTGAATAAAAATATATTATTTGCCTTAAAGGCATTCGAAAATAATAGAATATGCTTGAAAAAAGAATTCAAATATGAACAATTAAAAGAAAAAAAAATTTCTATGCCAAAAAAATTATTTAAAGAAAAAAGAAGCATTTTAAAAAGTTTATATAATAAAAACAAGAGCAAACCCAACAGATCAGAGTGTACTTGTAAAGCAGGCAATAGCAAATAACATTAAAAAGCTTACAAGTGCCACCAAAAAATAATAATAAAAATATTATCATAAAGACATTTTTTTAATAACGTTAGTGTAAATTGGTTTAGAACATTGTTGTTTGTAAGAATATTTTTGTTATTATTTAAGCATTTATGCAACATTCATATTTTATACTGGTATTTTTTATTTAGAAAACTATAGTATGTTAAATAAAGTGTAAAGAATATGAAAGGTATATTGTCTTAATTTATAATAAAATATAACTTTCAAACTTTCATAAAACTAAGACCATAAAATCCAGTTTATTATATCAGTGTTCTGAGTTCTTATAAAGGTTACATAAATCCTTTTTTACAGTGAAACGATTTTAATAAATTTGTTTAGAACATTAATAGAATTTAAACTAATTTATTGGTTGTATCTATAATGGTTGTTTTCTGCACTCTCCAGAACTACAATATTTGCAACTTGATGTAGATAATCCATTTAGTTTTTAGTAATATCAATGACAATGAAATACAAAAACTATCAATATGAACAACAAAATGTACACCAATAGGTTATGATTTTAACTTGCAAACGATTTTCACTAGTTGCGAGCGGTAAGCACCGCTCGCTATTTAAAGCGAATACTCGCAAATTGTGCAAGTGCTCAAGAATGCCAGAAGTAGGTTTTTATTCGATTTGTCCAAAGATGCGAGTGGTCTTGACAGATGCGAATGACCAAGAATAGGGCCGCAGGGGGTTAAAAATTTTAAGGACCAAAGAAAGAAAATTTGATGAGCAAAAAGAAGGTCTTTAAAAATGGGACTCCTCTATACATTTCCTTTTGTATTCGTATACCGCGCTGCGCATCACCATACTAAAACCAGGGCGTGTAAAATCCTTTAGAGCAAAGAAAACCCCATTTTTACCTAACAAGACATACTTTTTCATATATTTTCTCACAATATCCAAGAGCCAGGGGGTGCAAGAAGGTCCACTTGCACCCTCCTGGTTCTTGGCACTCATGGATATAGCTTAGACTTGGCCATACAGGATGGGACTTTGTAATTCTTGATATTTTATAAGAGCTGCTCTTATTAACTTATACTACGTATACTTTTTTGAGCAAAGTGGGTTGGCACATTTTAGGGCAAAATACTTACCAGATGAAATAGTGGCCGTATCTGATTTTCTTTTTAGGGGTTTCTGGCGGCATTTTTTAAAAAGTAGCCTTTGTGGATTAAGAAAAGACTCTTATAGAATTACCCAATATAGAACCAAAATGGAACTAGTATTTAAAATATTCAACTTTATGTTAGGTGCGATCAAATGAAAAGTGATTTTAAGATAGTAATAATAAAAAATGTTAAAATATGCTTTTTAGTGAACTGTGAAATGTGAAAACGTGTTTTAAAAACCAAAAAAAAATGGGAGGAAAATAACAATATCCTGACTAACCCTATATATCAACAGAGTTATTTACAGAATAAATACCACTTGTTTTGTTTACATCCAATAAATACACGTTTAAAATTAAAATTTTGTAGTGCATTTTAAATTATGTTTTAAATAGCATTGTATTTACCGGAGCAACGTTGTTTAAAAAAGCGCTTTTAAAAATTACGATAATAATACCTTTTGATATTACAAATTTATTTATTAAATAAAATTAAATTTATAATGATTTTACTGCAACACAAAACTGACATTATTTTAATACTCGTGTAATGTAACATATTACTACTTTTATAATAGCATAAGTGGTCATTCAAAGTAAGTTTAAACCATCTATTTTATACTGACATCATAAAATATTCCTGTGCATTGAAATTTAATTTAAATACCTCTCTAACTTTTAGTGTTTCTAATATTCAAGGTTTTAGTAAATAATGCCTTCTTTTATATATAAAGTTAGTTTAAAATTATAATATACAAGACTTTATTAACATTTGTATAGCTTTGCAGTGTGTTTTTAAACTTTAACGGTAAAATTTTATTATATTAGTGTAATAAAAAACTTTGCTACTATATTAACTAATTGGTATTTGTATGGTCAAACATTTACAATTACCGCAAAAATATAACAAAAACAATAATTGTGTGGCTTTAAGCTACAGAACTGTTCGACAATATTTTAAACCATTTTAACACAGATATGCCCAATGTCCTACATGTAGGACGCTATCAAATTCGTCAAAATTTCTTGGCTGCACTCTGAAAATAGCAAAATTCAGGTATTGTCGTTTAGTTTAAAGTATTAATTTGTGGATAACAGTTTATAATAAATATTCTAACAAGAGTATTAGTTTGCGGGAAACTTTATTCTTTCAGTTTTTTCGAACTGGCAAATTTCAGTGTTAACTCTACAAAATAATTTATTTTTTGTTTGTTAGCAACAATTTATATACAATTTTATTATGTTACTGTTTTTACAACAGTTGGATTAAAGGATTTATAAATAGGTAGGTTGGGCATTTTGACTTAGTTTTTTGTTTTATTACTTGAAACTTTGGTGTTCTATATATAGTCCATTAGGTATAAACCCTACTATTACCTTTGTAATTGTTTGGGTTATACCATTCATGAAAGCTTTGGCATTAATAAAAAATAATAAAATAAATGCAGATAAGAGTACAATTTTAATAAAGCCTGTGAGTACTTAATGAACGAAGATTCAGGGTAAAAAAAAACTTCGATTGGCGTCACAAATGCAAATAAGTTAGGTAGAATTGTTTTTATCTTATCTTTTTACCAAATAACATAGACGAATGGAATGCAATAGATGTGCCCTTGACTAAGCTTATAGAATACATAAAAATCAATGCTAGAGAGCAAAAAAAAACAATATGTAACTGACAGCATTTAACGTTGCCTTTAATAAACCCGAGATCCTTAACATATCTGAACATATTTATAAAATGAAATAGTAACGGAATTGAAACTTTTTGCTCAAATGCAGCTGACGTAAATTTATTAATTTAAAAAAAAATGTTTTAAAAAATGTCCAACTAAACCAATCACAGACTGTAAAGTTACATATATGGGCGGAGTCGATCTTTTATATTAGAATATACGTTTGTACCCACAAGCATTATTGGGGGACAATAAACCTCCTATAATTTTAGGAAGTATTGCAAATATTATAATCGTATCGCATAAAACAAATTATGTAGTTTACCGAAAAAGACGCTTTTACAAACCAGACATTTATGCAATGTTTAAAGAAAAACAAACAAGCTATGATGCTTTTTATTAAAAAACCTCACCCGATGTGAAATATTGACACAACATTTTACTTCATGTAAAATGTTTTAAAATATATTCATACCAATAAAAAACTTTTCTACTATATTAACTAATTAGTATTTGTATGGTCACGCATTTACAATAACCACAAAAGATACAACAAAAACAATTGTAGGGCTTTTAGCTACAGGGTGTTCGATTATATTCCGTCCTACATGTCTGTAGGACGCCATCAAATTCGTCAAAACTTCTTAACTGTACTTTGAAAATAGCAAAATTTAAGTTACTGTCGTTTAGTTTAAGGTATTAATTCGTGAATGACGAATTTATAATAAATATTCTAACAAGAGTATTTGTTCTTGGTAAATTCTATTCTTTCAGTTTTTTAGAACTGGTGGATTTTAGTGACAACTCTGAAAAATATTTTTTTTGTTTGCAACAACCTATGTAAAATTTTATTATGTTACTGTTTTCAGTTTGAATAAACGATTTAAAAATAGTTTGGTTGGGCATTTTACTTAGTTTTTTGTTTTATAACTGACTCGGTTACAGTTGTGAAAGTTCTCTTTCGGACATAGTTGATGATATTTTAGAGCATTTGATAAGAACAAAGTGAGCGCCTTAATATTGCTTGACTTTACTAAGGCATTGATATGATAAATCATGAAATTCTTAGGGCTATTCTTTATTATATCGGCTTTTCTGTGGGTGCTATAGATATTTAAAATTTATTTCCTTCCGGCAGAACTCAGCCTGTTGTGTATGAGGGTCAGAGTTCCTTGTTATTGGATGTTCGTTTGGGAGTGCCGCACGGTAGCATTTTGGGTCTACTATTATATACCGTATTTACTTTAAATTTTTTAAACTCTCTTCAACTTTGTAACTACCACTTTTACGCAGATGACACCCAAATCTATTATTCTTTTCATGAACAGGACTTAGTAGTTGCCGAAGAGGTCATAAATATCGACTTAAAAAATATATAAATTGGCTTCTGATTACCTTCTTAAACTTAATCCTAACAAATATATAGTTGTGCTATTTGGAAATGAAAATCAAACTAATATTATAAAAAATAATATGCAAATTAAGTTAAATAATGTGGTTTTACCCTATTCCGATTCCTGTAAGTGTTTGGGGTTAGTTATCGACTCGAGACTGCGCTTCAAAGATCACGTTACCGCAAAATTAAGAATTGCCTATGGAAACTTGAAACTTATTTATGGAAACAGGCATTACCGTTCCCAAGATACCCGTAAGCTACTCTGTGATGCTCTTGTGCTGTCTCAATTTTATCATTGTAGTGCTGTATATGCATCCTGCTTCAATGGGGTTAAACGTAATAGAATACAAAAAATTCAAAACTCATGCTTAAGATTAATATACAGGGTCAGACGTAGAAACCATATCTCTCCATATCTAACTGTCGCGGGATGGCTCAACATGTTTAATAGGTTTAGGCTCCATATAACAACATTTTATTTTAAATGAATCAAACTTAAATTAGCTTAATATTTATATAACAAAATAAGATTTAAAATAGATGTTCATAATTTAAACCTTCGGAGAGGGCATCATCTTTTGACCATACCACAACATCGTAAGAAGATATTTAAAAGATCATTTTCCTACAATATAGCCTAATTCATTAATTTTTTAGAAAATTTTAATATTAATTTGTCCGTTATTACATTTAAAAATCAGTTAAAACAAAAGCTCTTTAGTTTACAGTAGCATTAGTTTTGTGCAGGCTTTTCTTCTCTCCTCTGCTATTTAACCCATCTCTTATCCCTTTTCTTTTTCCTTAGCATTCCAAAACAATTTTTTTTGTTAGCATTGTTTAGCGCAATATATTTTTATTTATTTTTAGTTAGATTATAGATAATTCTTTTATTTCAAGGCCTGGACAGTATCTGGTCTTTCTAGACGTCTGCATCATTACTTAAGGCCTATTGTTAACCATTTTTTGTAAAAAAAAATTCTACTGTACATGCCTCATATTCTAATATGGTTAAAACAATAAATGTATTATTATTATTACTTAAAACTTTGGTGTTCTATATATAGTCCATTAGGCAGATACCATACTATTACCTTTGTAATTGTTTAAAAGAGTTTTACCATACATGAAGCTTTGGCATTTTTAAAAAATAATTAAATAAATGCAGATAAGATAACAATTTTAAAAAGTTATGTGAGTACTTAATGAACGAAGATTCAGGATAAAAAAACTTCGATTGGCGTCACAAATGCAAATAAGTTTTCGTATTTTTACCCAATAACATAGACAAATGGGATGCAATAGATAAAGTGCCCTTGGCTTAGCTTATAGAAGACATAAAAATTAATGCTAGAAAGCAAAATAAAAAAAAACAATATGTAACTGACAGCATGTGACGTTGCCTTTGATAAACCCGATATCCTTAACATATCTGAAGATATTTATAAAATGAAATAGTAACGAGAGTGGAACTTTTTGCTCAAATGCAGCTGGCATAAATTCATAATAAATAATTTTTTAAAAGATGTTTTAAAAAATGTCCAAGTAAACCAACCATAGTCTGTAAAGTTACATATATGGGCGGAGTCGACCTTTATATCAGAATATACATTTGTACCAAACCGCCATAAGAAAAAAATTCCTTTATAACCTACTGTGCTGATCTGGCTGTACATAAGTCTCTCAGACCCACAAGCATTATTGGGGGACAATAAACCTCCTATCATTTTAGAAAGTATTGCAAATATTATAATCATATCGCATAAAAACAAATTATGTAGTTTACCGAAAAAGACGCTTTTTACAAACCAGACATTTACGCAATGTTTAAAGAAAAACAAACAAGTTATGTTTGGGTGATGTTTTTTAATAAAAAACATCACCCGATGTGAAATATTGACACAATACTTCATGTAAAATGTTTTAAAATATATACATACCAAATAAGTGTACATATACAAGGTGTCCCAGCGGGAACTGCTGCGATCGATTTTTAGAAAATTAAGCTTTAAAACATTTTGAAAATTTGGTAATAATATAAAGTCAGTGAGGGACATACATCTAAAATATTTTGACAGCTTAACCCGTTCCGGTTATACCGGAAGTTAATGTTAAACTTTCTTATTTTAAATAAAACACCCTATATATATTTTTAAAAGATTCTGCTTAAAATTCTAAACATAATTTTATGAATAATGTTCTATACCTAAGTCCAACCGTTTTTGACCTATTTTAAATTTAATGTTAAAAATGACGTTTGCGACCCATTATATAACCATCAATTTTCTCTGAACAAAAGGCCTTAATATAAGTTGGGGTTGGGTTTTTCGTAGAGAAAGAACTACTTTAGCAGACTGTTTTGATATTTTCACAAATAATAAATACAGAGTGGTCAAAAATAATCGTTTAAAATTATTACGACGAAAACTTTAGAATTTTTTTTTTTTTAATGGAAACCCCCATCTTTCTTTACCATACTTTATTAAGCATTAAAAATAATTATTAGTTTGTAAAAGGATCTCTTTTTCAAAAATTTATAGTTTTTGAAATATTAACAATTTATTATTTTTCTATTGCAATGCTTTTAAATACGTCTTAGTTTTGCTTCTAGTTGACCATATTTTCGAAATTAATGAAGATAGATATTAAATGTATTTTTTTAAACCTCTTTAAATGATCTTTTTATTAGTGATTTAATATACAGGGTCTTTTATTATAAAAAATAAAATAAAAAAGATATAATAAAAATCCAACTATTGATTCAGAAAGTACAGAATTGACCCAATAAAGTGATATAATTATTTATTTTGCACTATAAAAGTAAATTTTAACCTGACACCCGGTATATTTAAAAACATCTTTTAAAATGGTAAAGTAATTTTTGTCTAGTTTTACTGCACGTACTCCAACTTTAGCCACAAGACCTAATTAAGTTATTATAAAAGACTTTTACCATTAAAATTACAAATTCTCATTTAAGCTTCGTGCTAGTATTACCAGCAGTAGCGGTATTACCCAAACGAGTTAAGTTTCCAGATATGTTTAGTTCCGCATTCTAACGACTACATAAACGACAAAGTGACGATTTGTCAAAAAAAAACTAACCAGGGTGTTATAAATTTAAGGGCACCATAAGGATCTCGGAAACGGTAAAAGATAAAGAGTTGGTTTATACTTAACAATATTACGTTTTAAAAATTTAAAACATTCCAGCTGTTTCAAAATTATTCGAAAGAAAAACCGAAATTTTGCAAAACATTTTTTTTTCGAGTTTATTTAAAGAAATATTTTAAAACAAAGGACATATTATTATTGCTTTTTTCCATAGTACAGGATGGAATAAAAATCCTCAAGCGTTTTCGGAAACCTTCAAAAGTGATGAAAGAACTTGGGGAGAAACTTAGGTAAATTATTCAAATAAATCATCAAACTAAATTAAATAGCCCTAATATTATACAACTCTAGAAACTAAACAATTATTTTTACAGTTTGTAACAATATTAACTGTACACATGTTTGTTTAAAGTTTAAAAGTTCGGAATACTTACAGTTTGCCAACTGAGTCTAGCCAGATGGAAGGAATGCCGGAAAAAACTGAAGTTGCTTTTAAGATGTTGCCAGATTTTCATCCTACTGCTGTGAACCTATTTTACACTTTTTTAAATACAATATTTCATATTTTATAAAGTACTTGTTTATACCTTGTTATTGATTTATTTTTAATTCCCTAAAGAGATTTTATTTTATTGCTCTATTTTCTTAGAGGAACCGATTATACTATGCTTTAATATTCATATCGTCCCTAAAATATTTTTATATTCTTAATTTTGGACAACAAGGTCGCCCTACCAAGATAACCACTCAAATAATCTTTACTAATGGGTTGCCGCTGGAACGAGCCTCCAAAGAGGTGGAGCCTCGCATCAACATAGACTGGGAATGGTTTGGAATTTATTGTACTTTTTAAATATTTGTTTCTTATTAACATTTTTTAGTATTGTGGTTTTGTGTGGGTATTATAACATAGAAATTTAATTCAGTATTTTGACTTTGTATCGCATTTAAAAAGAATTAAGGTAAGTATGTATGTAACTAAATAATAAATTAAATAAATAAATTCGTTCTTCTTTCAAGCTTAAAGGTGGGTTTCACGCTCATGCAATTTGCGCAAATTGACTTGTGCATACCAATTTGTGCAAATAAATTGGAGCATGTAAACGAAAATCGTTTACTTGAGCAAGCAAAAGGTTTGGCTCGTGTAAAATCTGGATGGTCAGATAATTTGCATGTGGTTGGTGCAAATGTATGAACGTGTAAACGACATACAAATTTAAGACATGCGTAGTGAGTAAATAATAGTTGTATTGGCGTGATTTATCTATCGTTTTTTATTTGATGGGTCTTTAATATTATTGTTATTTTTTGTGGTAATAATAATATCAGTGAAAAAAAAGTTTCTTTTGGAATTTATTAAGCTCCATTCTATTATTAAATGAATATGAAAGTAAGTAGTAACACCAGCTCATGCTAACAATTCGTCGGCGTACTCCATCGTTTACTGATAAACAAATTTAAAATATACTTGACTGTAAAAACAAATGTAATAGTTTAGTCTAATTTGCACAAATCAACTTGCACAAATTGTATGAGCGTGAAAACCCACCTTTACGTAGACATTTCTTGTTGGTTATAAAAAACTATTTTTAACGCCAGTCAAAATTATGGAAAAAAGAATACTTTTTAAAAGGCAAAATTATCCATGGGCAATTCAGAGAAATAATTGCCAATATCTATAGAGTTTGCGATGAGAAAGGAACAAATAATACTTTGAAACTGCCTCTAAAAAGAAAACTTGATCGCGTTTCCCGTTATGCGGTAGTTGCTATTAACAGTGTACGAAGAATCCACAGGAAAGATGAAGAACGTCGAAAGGAACAATTTTCGAAAGAGTACATTCGGACTTTCATTTGTTTATTTAAAAATATTCACACAACGTTTTGGACAGTTCTATCTCTGTCCGTTTTTAAGAGTGTAAACTGTAAAACGGACAGAGATAGGACTACCCAAAACGTTGTGAGAATAGTTATAAATAAAGACAGTGGAAGTCTAAAATGAATTTAGTGTCACTAATGGTAATAATTATATTACTGAGATGCTATTTTCAATACAATTAAAAATATTTAGATCTTGGCAATTTCTACTACATTTTTAAAAATAAATTATTGCTTACATATTTTTCATCATATTTAAACTGTTTAGCAAACATTTATTCGCACGCCTCTGATTAGACTCCATAATGCACAATTATTATTTCCCCTGCCTTCTTGCGTTGTCTGGCTCGTTTCACTGGGCGAACTTTACTTGTTGGTATTTTTAATTTGAAATATGGTAAATAAATTCTTATATTTTTCTCCTAAAAAGTCTTAGGCCGAGTTTATAAAACAGAATTTAATTTTATTATTGATATTAGTAATAACCTAAATTAAATTATGCTATTTTTGGGCATTGTTTACTTAGTGATTTTAATATTTTTATCGCAAATTATTAATTGATATTTTTCTTTATTTTAGTACTAAATTTTGGAGTTTAAAGAATTTCATATCTTTATAGTAGGGGAGCCCAAGAGGAAATTTAATAATATACCGTAGAATACTTTGTACCCGGTTAAAAACTTCCACCAGATATGAGCCCCGTATACAGGGCCGATCATAAAAACAAAAATATATTCATCAAAAATTGTCGAGCGCGTTAGACTAAAATAAGGTGAGTTAAGGGGGGCTTAGGTATTTAATTTCAACTCACGTTTTCAAAGTCGGTGCCCGTGATAACTCCAAAACTACTGCACCGATCCTTTTGAAATTTTAAACACTATTTCTGTACATCATTTACGAGGTAACGCTGTCGAGTTTTTTTAAGCGCATTGGTTTAAGGGGGGTAAGGTATTCAATTCACAACTCACGTTTTCAAAGTCGGTGCCCCTGATAACTCCAAAACTACTGCACCGATCATTTTGAAATTTTAAACACTATTTCTGTACATCATTTACGAGGTAACGCTGTCAAGTTTTTTTTTTTTCATAATTTTGATTTTGCAATAACAAATTAGCCGATTTTTTCCCACAAAATTGTGTTTTTCACTTCAAAGTGTTCTAAAAAGTGAAAAAATTTGGAAACAAAAAAACTCGACAGCGTTACCTGGGGAAAACTATTATCTAACAAATGAACTTTGATTTTTTGATTTCGGATGATCCAGCACCAAGTTATGAGGGGCACCGCAATTCAACTTTTTTCGAGACACGTCCGAACAATTGCTGCCATTGCCGTATTTTTTAATATTTTTTTGTAAAAATTTGATGAAACATTCTTCGAATGTCATACTTTATTGTAACATTGGTTATGTAAATAAATTTTAACTGTGTCGTCAGAAAAAAATCACGAAAACATGGCTTTTTTGTACGATTTGACCTTAGCCCCCTTAATTACATGCTAAACAACGTATTATGTTTCACTAATCTAACAATTTGAGAGTGACTTAAGGTTAACAGAGGGCTACAAAAAAACGTCAGTTTAACATTTTCGAGCGTGGCTATTTTTTTATTTTGAAGAAAATGATTTAGGGATAACAAAACATATACAGGGTGTTTCAAAATCGATTACAAAACTTAAGGGGTGATTCTACTTGACAAAATAAGGGAGGAGCTTCATATAATTTTTTTAGAATGTCATTCGTTTTCGAGTTACAAGTCGTTCAAAGTTAAATTTTTATTTTTGTTTTCGCCATATCGCATTTATTTTTTGACCAGTTCAGTTGATATTTGGCACACAAATCAAGCTTTGCAGATTCTAAAATTTTAAGATAAAAGTACTTTTTTATATACCGCTAGAGGGCACTTTAACTAAAACTTAAAATTTATTTACACCATAACTTTTAATTTTGACAGATATCGCAAGGCTGGAGGCGCCATTTTATAGACAATCAAAAACTTACAAAATAGGGTTTTATTTTATAGAATCGCCCCGTAAAGTTTGTCGGTTGAGTTACTAGACACCCTGTATGTACATAGGTAATTTAATTAAAATTGATGAAAAATTTGATGTCTATTGGTGCCTAAACCGTAAGGTTTATCAACTTTAATAAAGAGTAGCTTATTTTTTAGGTTTGTGATTGTCTATAAAATGGCGCCCCCAGCTTTGCGATATCTGTCAAAATAAAAAGCTATGATGTAAATAAATTTTAAGTTTTAGGTAAAGTGCCCTCTGGCGGTATTTAAAAACAGTACTTTTGTCTTAAAATTTTAGGATCTGCAAAGCTTGATTTGTCTGCCAAATATCAATTGGATAGGTTAAAAAATAAATGCAATATTGCGAAAAAACCAAAATAAAAATTAAACTTTGACGGCTTGTAACTCGGAAACGAATGACATTTTGAAAAAAATATATATAAAGCTCTACCCTTATTTTGTCAAGTAGAATCACCCCCTTAAGTTTCGTGGTCGATTTTTAAATCAGCCTGTATAATCCGATACGACACTACATATTTTCACAAGCCGAAATATTAATAGAATTTCTTTGACATATTTAAAAGTCTATAGCCACTTCCCCACCGATGGAAATGTATACATCATATAACATGTTTTTCTACTTATCATCTAAGCTTTGCAACCCAATAGGTCTCTATAATGCTCAAGTAAATCCCCATTGAGCATCGTGGGCTCCCCTGCTATAAGACTAAAACATTTAATTTAAATTTTTAACAATTTAATTTAAATAAATTGTAATAAAACTTAGGCTGATACTAATATTTAAATTAAATTTTGCTACGTAAATCTGGTTTTAATTTTATTTTCACCCAGGTAAATAAAATACAATTAACTTTACTTTAACTAGATTATTTAAATTTTTAGTTCTGGTTAGTTCTGGTTAGTAGAAATTTTAATAATTTGTTTTAACGAATAAGAACACCAAACAAAATATTCCTTTATGAGTGAAAATTATTTTTCTTGACAGTTCCTGGTGTGCCAAATTTATAAAACAATAATATTGCATTAACTTTTTTTAGTAATTAAAAAATATTAATTATATTCCAAAGTCTAAAAAGGGATTTTTTTATTCTTGCTCTTTATATGTTGTATATTTATTTCTACAGCAAACATAAAAAAATTAAATATTAAACCCATCATTATTCAGATTTGATCAGATTTCTGCGTCTGACATGTAATTACCTATTGTTATCCTGGTTTGTTGTTATAACTACATCGTCATACACATTATTTAAGATATCATTACCCTATCTTACAAACCTCGTATCTTCATAATTGAAAATTTTAAAGGAGGAGAAAAACTTTTGCTTAGCCTATTATTTGAAATTTCAATATGTTTTATTAATTGTTACTTTAAAATTTTAATTACATGACTAAAGATATAAAGTTTTCAGGAAACCTTCGTTTATTGTCATGTTAGTGTTTGGAGCTACGAGATTTGTAAATTAGGGTAAAATATACTTTAAAATTATATAATCAGTAGCGTAGCTAGGCGTAGGCGGTGTAGGCGGTCGCCGCCTACGGTCTCGAGCCTGTGGGTCCTCGCGGCAAGGTAAAGATATGGAATGTGATATAGGAAAAATATCGAAATAAAAGATGCGGACAGTTTTGAGGCCTGAAATTTGTTAATCAGGGGCCTCGCTGTAGTACTGTAAAAAAGTTTAAAAAAAGGGGGAAGGACCTTTTTCTGGTTTTTTTTTGCTCTTCAAATTTTTAGAAGAGAATTAGAGGGGCCTTGGGAATAACACTGCCTACGTCTTAAGGGCCTTGCAAGAAAGGTGAGGATCTTGTTTTTTTTCTATTTAATTTTCGTCATGATCATTGTCGCCCGAAGGAGCCCCGCCGATGCGTCTTCGCCTACACCTAATTTTGGTCACCCAACGCCACTGTATAAAATATTTAAAATGCAAAAACCTTTGGGGTAGAGGGTTCCTTTTTACCACTTTTTTATGTAAATTTTGGTTATACATTTTTACAATACTTATGCATTATTATTTTATTTTTAATATAAGAGTGATATCATGTAAATAATTTGTGTCAAAAAATACAGAATGTCTGTCATAGATGGTTCCCCTCTATAATATTTTAACTTTTACGATAGGAAAATGAAAATAGGTATATAATTATTTGACATATTTATTTGTAAATTAGTTAATTTATCCACTTGTTTTTTATTACTTTCGGTTTAACCAGAAATTGCTGCTACTTTCACATTTATATATTTTATCTTTTTCGATAAAATATGACACTCTAAATACAATAACATCCCACATGACATATTTTGACACAGATGTATCTAATATATAAACTAAGTAGCTAAATCACCTATTAGTAGAATTTACAATAAAAGGTAAATAATGACTTGTTATTATATTATTTTTTACTTTGACAGTGACAGAATTTTTTTTTAAATAATCAAAACAAATTTTTTTTTCTTTACTTTTAATTATTTATGAGTACCTATATCAGCATACTTCTAATATCTTAAAAGCCACCAATAATTGACGTATAGTGTGTTTTATATGTTTCATGGAGAATTTAATACAAAGTTAAAATTTGGTAAAATGTATAGGGTGTTTAATTAAAAAAAACTACTTGATAATAAGAATTCTGTTTTTAAGATACCTTGTATATTAATTGGTACTGTCTATAGGTTTGTTCCAGCAGAATATTGGAAACATGTTAGGAACACTCGTAAAATGCAGAAATTCTTACAAAATATAGTCAGAAATGTTGGCCACAGTTTTCTGCTGAAACGAAATATAAACAAGGCGTGCTACTGCTTATACGTCAATAAAAGAAGGATTGTGTTAAAACATTGTCAGAAATGTTTAAAGAATGTTTGCAAACTTTTAAATAGTTTCCAACATGCTTTTAACATCTTAAAACTATTGCTGGAACAACAAACAATTGTATAATGTTACAAAAATGGGACTGCTGGAACCACAAATTTGACGTGCGCAGAATCCGAATGGTTGCAAACATTTCTGACAGCCTGCTGGAATAAACCTAATAAAAAGAATGTTTACAAATCAACATTTCTGAGTTTAAGAATATCTTTGTATCTTGTCCAGGAAAGAACTTATAAATAAAGCTGGGACACCCTATATAAGCCTTGTTAAAAAAGACGTAAAAAACTAGTTTATTTTTTTAAAACTTCATAGAGCCAAAGGAGAAATCTGGCTGTTTTTGTGCCACTTTTCCTATAAATATTTAAGTACATCCCTGTCTTAAGGCTTTCATTTTTCAGGATTGGTATGCTGACCTGCAAACGTGTATCGTCCCGAGAACTAGATAACGAATCCTGTAAAGGTTGGGACGCTGTGTATATTAACTGGTACTGTTAATAAAAACAGTGTATTAAAATAATATATTTTATTTTAAGATTATATTTGTATCTTGTACAGGGGCGAAACAATTTCGTGTATAAATAGAGTTGAAACACCCTGTATAAGCCTTGGAAAAAAATACGTTAAAAACATCTAGAATTTTTTTATACCTTTATAGACAAGACACTTTAAAACAAAGTCCAAGCAAAATCTGACTGTTTTTTGGTCACTGTTCCTACAAATATTTAAATACATCCCTGTCTTAAGGCTTTTATCATTTAGAATTGGTAAGCCGATCTGCAAACGTGTATCATCACAAGAACTACCAGACGTATCCTGTTAAGGTTGGGACACCTTGTATATTAACTGGTACTGTAAATAAAAACAGTGTATTTAAATAAGCATTTCCTATTTTAGGAATATTTTTGTATCTTGTACAGGGGCGAAGTTATTTCGTGTATAATTAGAGTTAGGATACTCTGTATAAATTTTGTAAACAAAAATATATTATTTTTTTTATAACTTCATAGACAAGACACTTTAAACCGAAGCCAAAGCAAAATCTATCAGGTTTCGTGCCACTTTTTCTATAAATATTTAAATACATCCCTGTCTTAAGGCTTTTATTATTCAGGATTGGCATGCCGACCTGCAAACGTGTATCGTCACAAGAACTAGATAACGAATCCTGTAAAGGTTGAGAACTTCATCCAGTTGATCCTGAGGCGGGCGGCATTCTAAGGAATCTGGAAGTATCCCACGGGATCGAGTTTAATGAGTCCGGGACCGTCTGCTGTTTCGACGTGCGAACGTGAAAGTATTAGAAATTCAAAAATCGCTATGAATTTTAATAAAAGGTTTATAAAGGCTTTATACAACAAACTGGAATAATTTATTATAAAATAAAACACTTACACAATACTGCCGTCTAACGGAAAAACACCGTTTGTGCATATAATAAGCCGTATAACATACGGTGTTTTTCGGAGAAAGGCAGAACATGTCCACGACTAAACTTAACTATACTTGTATTTTTATTTATTATATTGCAAAAATCTAAAAAAATTTACTTGTTAGACATATAATTCAGGCGAATACTGAAAAATTGCCTTACCGAAAACTATTGGTATACTTTTGTTAAATGTATTATAACGATGTAAGAAAATTAATTCCGGACGAAAACAATTCGTTAGGGGGTGAAGGGGGGAGGTGTTGGCTTTAAAGGGTACAAATACTTTTTGCAATTACAAGCTAAGCAATAAATTCTATTTAAAAATTAAATGTAAAAGTTGTGGACAAAAAAAACTACAACTTATGTAATAACAATTTTTACCCTAACTTAAAGAAAAAATTCGAGAAAAGTAAAAAAAAAACTGTTTTTTGATTTCTATTTTTTATTGTTTACAAAATTAGTTTGATTAATCTATAATAAAAAGCAACCTTACTTTATACTATTCCTAATTTATAGTTTTTTTATCAATAAATATCCAGCACTTACTATGATAACTTACTTAAAAAAAAAAAAGAAAAAGAATTAACTGACATTTTGATTAATTTCCTTTCATCAAAGAAGGTCCGCTAAGTTTTTTTTTAATTGTTTTAATCAACTACTAAAAATATTTTTCATTAAAAAAAAAAGAAAATATTTACATTTTTAATTATAATCGTACAGTGTGTTACTTTCGTCAAAATATTAATAATATTTATTACAAATAAAAAAATAAAAGTTTTTTTTTAAATATTTTGAAAAATTTAGAAACATTTTTAAATGTGAAAGTTGGCTAACAGGTATGCTGTGTCTCCCAGGATGGGTGTTACAATAGGACAAATTAAACAAAAATTTTTAATTTTAAATCGGCATATTGGGAAAAATGATCGCATGGTCCAAAACAAAGATATACAAAATTTTGCCTCTATTGGTAATATACAAATTATAAGTACAAATATAAAAAATGACCTAGGGTAAAGTACTTTTATTTTTATAAATTTAACAAATTTGTATAAGTAAACTGTTAAAATTGCCAACAACTTTTCTGTTAACTTTATTGTTTTATTTTTAAATTTAAGCTCTAGATTTAATTCTTTACAACAATTCTGTTCTATTTTTAAAGATAAAAGTACTTCTCTCTAGGTTTTTTTAAATGTGAATTTCGCTTATGAGTGGCCAGGTTTTGCAGAGCGGGGATACGTTTAACCTTGTAGGCGTCACATTTGAGAATAACCTTACTGGCATAAACACATTGTATCTATAGCCACCGCGGCTTCAAAAAAGCTTGGATTTCTTTTTCGAGCCAAAAAGTATTTTTCTCCTTCCAATTTATACACTTTGTATGTGTCCCAAATTCGACCCTCTCTGGAATATTGTTCTTATGTCTGGGGAATGGCATCCCCTACAACCCTCAGCATTCTTGATGCCATTCAAAGAAGGGCTGTTCGTCTTATTAATGATCCTTTACTTACTCAAAGACTTCCTTCTCTTGCCCATCGTCGAGGTGTGGGAGATCTATCGCTCTTCTATAGATACTTTTACGGCTTCTGCTCCGACGAATTATCCAGTATAGTCCCTCCTTTTGCAGCTCCCAACAGAGAAACTCGTGGTGCCGCGCGTATGCATCCCTATACGGTTCAATTGGACAGGCCCCGAACTTCCCATTTCGTTCGTTCTTTTATCCCTAGAGTTTCTAGACTGTGGAACCTACTGCCAGCAGAGGTCTTTCCTTCCCCCCAAATCTTCAAGTTTTTAAGTCCCGTGTTCCTCTTACCCTGCTTAAGACACCCACGGTACGTTAGTATTTAGGCTTTCAGCCTTCGGGGATTGTCCATAGATAAAAAAAAAATTGCTTAAGAGGAAAGTACTACCATTTTTTACAATATCGAAAATTTTTATATAAAAAATGTTTTTTATTTAAAAATAGCGTTGAAATATGCAAACTTGATAACAAACCATTTCTCGAAAATTAGTTGGTTAGTTTGGACGGATGTTTGGCGAATTGTTGCAAGTCTGGACGGGACTTCAGAAGTAACTACATTATGCACGAAAGTAGAAAAAATGTACTTTTGTATAAAAAAAATACAGTTTTTTTGTGTCCAGACTGTTAAACACCTTATAAATAGTCCAAAAGATGCGATGTTCGGTTAACAATAATTTTATTCAGATAAATGTTGTAAATAAATGTTACAGGCTATTTTTTAAATAATGCGACAAAATTAAGCTTTAAAAATCCTATTAACATAAGGATTTACGGTTTTAAATTTTGGAGTGGTAAAGCTGAAAAAAACTTATTTCTTTCGGTACATCTGAGTTATTTTTCTAAAAGTTTGTACGTACTTTTTATGCAGTGGCATTTTTCATTACACAATTTAAATTTTTATATTTGCCATTAGCGTTTATGGGAGTTTAAAAAATATATAAAAAAAAAAATTAAACGATCCGCTACTGGTTTTTCTTTTACAATAACTCGTTAAAAGAAACCCCCTAAAAGGGTTTTAAAAGTGTTTAGTATCATAAAGTCAATTTCATTACTGGCCCAGGGACTAGTAGTGACCCGTTTTTGTGTCAAATATGATTTATATATTTAAAACTTTTAGGATACTTCTGTTAGAGACTTCTGCTTGCAACTGGTTTACATAATATTTTTTCTTTAATGATCTTCTAAGTACTAAGACCTTTTAACACTTTTTAAATAATGTTTTAAGGCATACTTTTTCTAAAAAAGCAAAAATGTTTTATATGAATATTTAAAGCGGGTCAGCAACCAGTAATATAAACCACCAAGGGTGATAAATGTGGCGGAAGTGCCTCGTTTTATTTAAGCCTATGTTCGGTAACAAAATAGTTTCCATATTTCTTTTTTTATGCTTTTCGTGTTCTTTCGGCTCTTTAGTTACTGCTACTCTATACAGGATGTCTCAGAAAAGTGTGACGTATCCAAGTTTATATTTTTTAAATGGAACACCCTATATTTAATGACGGTTTTCGATTCTACATAAAAAAATAATTTAAGTCTGTTAGTAGTACCAGAGTGTCTAATTTTATTCGTTTTGTGATATTTCATTTTTTTCAAAATGCAGAGGTGCAATTAAATTAATTTTAGTTTTAACAATATAAACTCCTTAAACTTTAAGAATTTGTTTACAAGATTGAGGAGATAGTCTGCCTTATCATACGTAGGTCATATCGAGTATCATAGATTATACAGGGTGATCAAAAAATAATTTCAATTTTTTAGAAAGTCAAATGGCAATATCTCTCTTATTTTAAATGGAACACCCTGTATTTTTTTACACCACATGATAACAAACCAAATGCTCTTTCAAATGGTGTATAGGTTGCCTATACCTATCTTTTATACTTTTTTAAGTAAATTCCGTTTTAACATATTTTTATTCCAAATGTCTATTTAGAATGTAAGTAGGCTGTGTGATATAGCTATGCTATTTACTAGCTGAGGCAGCAAGTTCATAGGGAGTCCAATAGGGCTGAACAGGGTCAGCTCGTATACCCCAGGACCAGGACCAACGGTCTTTTTACTTAAACAACTTAAAGTAGTTGTATAAAACTTTATTAACAATAAATAAACAAAATTATTTAATAATGAACTGAGAGAATCTTTTATTTAATCTATCCAGCCCCCTTTATTTCTGATGGACATTTGTAATAAAAATAAGAAGATTATCTTAGTCCATTATTAAAGAATTTGGTTAATTTATTGTTAATAAAGTGTAATAGAAAATAGAACTACCTACTTTTAAGTTGTTCAAGTAAAAAATAATGACAAAAACTTGTAGCTGCATTTTTTACATTAAAATATTTAATATTTCAGACAATGTATTCATTTCAACAAAAAAAATTAAAAGAAAGGCCATATTTAGAAAAACAAATAAAACCAAAGCCGCACAGGTTTAATTGTCTATGAATCAAGGCGGCTATATTTTCCCGGATTCAGAGTCATTTTCTGCGATAGCCAGTGGTCCAAACATAGACAAAATATATATTTTTGAAAAAAGGAAAATATATCCTTTTCAATGAACTTAAAATATACATGGTGATCCATTTAAAATAACAAAGTCGATGCTCATTTGTTTACTTTGCGATTGTTATTTGTTTATTTTTTTAACAAATCCTGGCGGTTCTTATAAAACCCCGAAACTTTTGTATTTAAAATATTTTTCTATCTCAAACAATAAAGCGTGTAGACCACGTTCGAAATATAACCGAAAACCCTGTACATATGTGCTTTTATCATTTCTGTTTCTTTCTTAATTTTATTTGCAAATTACTGCAGGTAACTTCCAGTTTTTTCGGTACTGCCTTCTTAGTTATAAGTATCACACTCGATCAAATATTTAGTTCACAAAAACTACTATTATATTATGTATAAATTAAAAAAAAGTTTGCTTCCATAAACTGGAGAACATTTACCAAAATATACTTAGTTTTATCAGTATAAGGTCAAGGCTGTACAGAAAAAAATTAGTACTCAATTAAATTTTACAATAATTCTTTTAGATACTGAATTAAATTTGTAAATTTTGTACAAACACATACGCATGGTCATAAAAATCTTAAACAAATATTTTTGTAACGTCTTTTTATACATTTAAGGTAGACAACTACTTAGAAACATTCCTATACATGGCTATACGAATAAAAGAAAAAATAATAGTTAGGGAGATTATTTAAATAAAGAAAAATGAAACTTTAGGACAAATAATGACTAATAATGGAAAAAAGTAGAAAGCTACTCACGTAAAAATAAGCTCACATACGAGTAAAACTAATATTAGAATACTAATAGACATGCCAAACATCATCATAACCTGTTTATTTATAAGTTTTTACTAAGATCAAAACATTCTTCTGCTTGCTATTTCTTAGCAAGAAATAGTTTACTAAATTGTTTTTTATCATCAGTTATTAGTGTCCTCAGATATACGATTTTTTATTTAAAATAATTATCTCCCTAACTAAAAATATTTGAACAAGTTTTTTTGTGTTATTAGTCAATATTTAAATTTTTATAGGTTATGAATCATACCCTTTATTAAAAATTGAATCCTTAAAGTCTTAATAATAATAGTAAAACAGATTCTACATCTAAAAATGTAAACAATTTCATATAAACCTGGGTCTAGAAATTCTCCATTTTTAATGGTATTTAAACTGTTTTTGTCTTTAATATATTTTTTTATCTATTAAAAACCTGTTTAAAATATTAAGATGAGTTTGGGTACATGCAATGTACCATTTAAGGCCACATTTCCCCTTAAAAGCACAGTCCAAGCAAATAGTTTAAAATAAAAATTATCTAAGCATTACCATTAAAAATACTTTTTAAAAGCTCTCTAGCTATATGCTGTTGTTCTGACAAGTTAGGAGAGCGCACACCAAAGTGGCGTGTCAAGTAGCACGCGTCTAGCATGTTACTTCAAATAGAACCAATGCAAAGAAATAAAGCAGCGCACATCTAAGTAGCCTGGCACGCTGCATGCCGCATTACTTTGGTATGCGCTAGTGCCGGATTAGCCATGTAGCAGAAGGCAGCAAATGCTACGGGCCCTGCGCCTTGAGGGGCCCCACGCCTGTGCCCAGAAAAACACACATTAACAAAAATTAAGTTGGGGTTCTTTTTCCAATAAGAAGGGAAGTAATTTTTTGCTATGAAATTGATCCTTTGCTTGCAGCCGTAAGTTGGAAAAATGCGGTAGGAAACTAATTAAGTAAAAATGGTTAATAAAGCAGAATTTTATTACCGATTATACTAGGCAACACTTAAAATTACCCAGGGAAATGTAATGGAAACGCACAAAACTTAGCTATTTTCCCCATTTTGTAAATGTTCTGTTTTATTTACATCATTTACATCCTAAATTTCAATAGGCAATGTAATTTAAGGGCACCCTGTTCACATTTGCTACGGGCCCCGCGTCGGCGCTATCCGGCAGTGGTATGAGATGCTTCATTTCTTTGCATTGGTTTTATTGGAAGTAACATGCTAGATGCCTCTTACTTACTACTCGCTACTTGCCACGCCACTTTGGTGTGCGCTCTGCGCTTGTTTTTATTAGTACCATTATTTTACTTAAAAAGTATCAGTGATACGAATTTGAATGCGCTAAAATTCCAAGTACACATAACATTTCCAGTACACATTGCAGTGACATCGCAGTCAAAGCCCGAATTATATTAAGTGCACATACTTAATTATACTTTTTAGCATTTTAATTGAAGACTTTCGTACATCAGATACATCAGACTGGAAAGAACTGAGCGATTCTCTTTACCATAATGGACAGTCAATTTCATCTTTTGTTTCACATTCTTTCAAAGAAGGTCAAAAAGCACTTCTCTTCACACTCTTGGTTCCATGTGACAAAAATGCTTCAGTAGCTGGTAAGTTGTGAGTAGTTTAGGGAACAATTTTTCCTGGGAAATAAAAAAAAGTAACACCTTAAATTCAGTTTAAAAGAAATAGTTTAGCAAAACGTGCTAATGACAAACTAAAACAAAAGTAAATATTCTGACCCAAAATTCAAATAAATTTAAAATGAATTATAAAATAAAGTTTCAAACATATCATTTCAAATTAAAAAATATACAAGGCGCACACTGAAGTGGCAAGCGAGTGGGATGGTAGCGACACCGTCGAGTGAATCACTCGACGGTGGTAGCGAGTGGTGAGCTCGTTAGGTAAAACCTCCAAAGCATCTGTATTTACTTACGCAGCTTTTAAAGATTGCTTTTAACATTGACTCACCACCTGACCGCCACATCACTTGCTTACCATTTTAGTGAGCGCCTGGCCTTACCGAGGCTTATAAAATCCAGTCATTTGGTTTTGATGCGTAATTAACTAAGGTTAATTTATATACATATTATTATATACTGAAAAAGGTTGCGATAAAACTTCGACTTTAGGCGGTCAGAGGTCGGAGACGCGAAGGGCATTGATTGAAATAATAACATGGTCGAAAAATGTTCCACGTGACGTCAACATAACCATTACCAATATGGTGGAATGTTGCGATCCTTAATAAACCTACTCTGTGAATAACAATTATTCAAACACAATTACTTGGTAAAGGGGCAGAGCCCCTCTATAAAGGGTCGCGACATCCCACCATATTGGTAGTGCCCATATAACATTATTTGCCGGCAAGGCATTGGCAAAAAGGTATCAAAAAGACATCAAAGTGGGCAATTGGCCGTTATTGGGCCACGTGTTGCAGAAAATGTGTGTGATGGTATCCATCATTAATAAGTTATGATGAAAAAATGCGTTTAGGACGATGGCATCCATTATTAATAGGTTATGCTGAAAAAATGCATTTAGGATAATGGTATCCATCATTAAAAAGGTTTTGGCAAAAATATGTCTTCGAGATGATGGCAATACATTATTTTTCCTAATGACAATAAAATGCATTTTTAGCGTCCAGGGAACTAAAATGTGCATAAATAATGCATGTGTGTTTATGTACAGGGTGTCCCATATATAATTAAATACTATAATTTTGGAAAAACCATAACAAATACAAAAAAAACTTAAATGCACAAGTTGTTCAGTAAAATGTATTTTTTTAGTATTTTTATTATATCTCTTATGGTTTTTCCAAAATTATAGTATTTAATTTTATATGGGACACCCTGTACATAAACACACATTCTGTATGTGCATTATTTATGCACATTTTAGTTCCCTGGACGGTAAAAAATGCATTTTATTGTCATTGGGAAAAAATAATGTAATGCCATCATCTAAAAGGCATATTTTTGCTAAAACCTTTTAATGATGGATGCCATCATCCTAAATGCATTTTTTCGGCAAAACTTATTAATGATGGATGCCATCATCCTAAACGCATTTTTCATCATAACTTATTAATGATGGATGCCATCACACACATTTTCTGCAACACGTGGCCCAATAACGCCATTGCCTGTTATACTACGCTTTTAATTTTACAACTAAAGGTAAAATAAACTTCCAAAAATAAGGTACCACAGTTTTACCTATACTACATAGAAGGTTTGGATAGAAAGGAACAGAAATAAATTGGAAAATCTGTTTTATTTAAACAAGTTGTTTTGACTTGTACTGTCCAAAAATCGCAATTCTATAAGTGGACGCGTAATGTATACAGCTTCCGCACTCTGTAACTTGATAGAAAAGAAATTTCTTTTCTATGCAATGTAAATCATATGGCAATTTTAGGAAATTTCTTTTCTATCGAGTTACAGAGTACGGATACTGCTTACTTCGAACTTGACACATACTTCAATTCAATTATATTTCGAGTAAGGCTTCTCGACAAGTATTGCGTAGTGAGTAGCCGGCTTTAATTAAATTGCCGAAGTACTTGCCTCCTTTGACTTGCTATGGTTTTTCGCCACAGAGCGGGAAGTGCAAGTAATTCGCCAAGTCTAAACAAGTCGCCGTATACACTACTTGCTGACTTGCTACTTACCGAGTTTTTAGCAAGTACAGCGTAGTGAGATGACGGAAGTTATACAGAGAGTAAGTTATACGGGGTCATCCAAATTAAGTATTGCCATTAGTAACTCTGTTATTAGACAATGTAATAACATAGTTACTGATGGCGAACTACTTAATTTCATATAAACCTCTATATTATAGAAAACCTTTAAGAAAATAACACATCAGGTATGTCTAACTTTATTAGTTTTGGAAATATGGCCACCCAAATCAGGTACTCCGATAATTTTTAAAATACCGTCATTTTATGGTAGGTAAAGGTATTGACTTTATATTCTAGGGTTATAAAGTACTCGTCAGAGGCTTTAAAATAGTTTGCCACAAGACCTCCCTTTTTATTTATTTTTTTGTCAAAATGGCGTCCAACTCTCAGTTTGACATTTATATCTGTCATTTCTAGCCTAACATTTGGTTTATGTTGTCTAACTAAAGTCCTCAAATTTTTATGAAAAAAACCAAACAATTTCAAAGTTAGGAGGGGGGTTCCGTCTTTAGACAAGCACTGTTCGTCATTCATCATCATTCATTTTTAGGTATTATCAAACATGTATCGCTTAATATTAGCAACACTCAAAATATTGTTTTAAAAATTCGAGGACAAGGTGAATATATGGGATACGAGTTTGTTTTTACGCCACAACGGCGATTTTGGTGATTATGTACCATCTTACGTAACTTATTTTAAGGTAAGTTTTACGATGTAAATGGAAATATAGCTAATTTTATGAAAATTGTCAAAAATTTGGTTCGAATGGCGCATTTGCTAGTAATACTAGCAGTGCTGTTATGTCGTCGTCAATTTTACACAAAAAGTGACGTATACAAAAAAAGCATTGGGATACGACACTTAGTGAAATTAACAACCATATGTGAGTCTTTTTTCCGAAAAGCTGTAAATGTATACAAGCTAAGAGAATTGATGGTTTTCCAATATATTTAAGTAAGTCCTTATTACAGTAAGTATATTTAATACTTAAAAATAATGGAAAATACATGCAAAAAATTAATTAAAATAAAATAAACTATTTGTTAATAAACAAATAATTTTATTTTGGAGTAAATTTTCGCATCTGGATATACTTAATATGCTACCAAAGCCTTAATTATCTTGTCTTTTTCCACAAACCCAAAAGAATTATTATACTTTTTATTTAGACTTTTATAAATAATTATGGTAATCAGTGGCGGCGAGCACGTGGGTGCACTGGAGACAATGCATCCAAAGAGGTGAAATGTATATGAGAAAAGAAGATTTTTTTGTATTTTTGTCCTTTAAAACGTTCAAAACATTTTGCATCAGACACGAAAAAATCGAGTAAGTAAAATGTTTGTTGGTGAGGTTCATCTTTTTTGCACTTTAACTTTTTATTAGGAAAGAATAGAAAACGCAGGTGTGTGAAAACCTTTTTTTTTTGCAACAACTAATTGAATAAGTTAGTATTTTCAAGAGATAATGACTTTTTTTTGATTTTCAAAAATTTTTGACACATGGCACCTATATAAAATCTCAAAACTCGCCGCGCCTGATGTCAGAAAAAATAACCGTAATCAATAGTTTTTAAGCTATATATATATTTTTAATTAAACGCAAGAAAAATTGCTTTAAAAAATTAAGCAAACTAATAAATAATTACTTAATAGAAATAAAAGAAATTATGGTTTTTTATAGTATTTCATATTAGTTAATAATTTTAGGCTCCACAGGGCAACTTTTCGGAAGTTTTCTTACCCATAGATGGATTCAAAGCTTACCATCAGGGTCAGCCTGCTCTAAACGCTGCACCGCTAAATAAAGAAAATATCACTGCACTTGGAATATTAGCTTATGGGGGCAACATAGAAACGAAAAACAAAAAGGAGTTGCTGTTATGGAAATTGAAACAATTCATATTAAATAATGGAGAAAATAAGTTGCTTAAGTACCTAGGTGTTAAAAGGATATACAATGTGTTTTCTTTACACGAACCTCTGAACATTATATAGAAAACGGGTAAAAAAATGGTAAAAAGTTAAAGTCAGCAACTACCTAACCATGGCTGTATTAAATGTTTTATTTTAATGGCCATGTGTTTACGGTATTGCCCAATAGCTTTACCATTTTTAAAATTATAAAAATTGGCTAAACTGACTTTTAAATAATTTAACAGATTTTGTAAAAGGGAAATTTAAATATTTATTTTCTTTAAAATATTTTAAAAATAAAACTTTATTTTACGCTTGCGTTTTTATTTTTATGTTTTTAGGTATAATGTGTTTATTTTTTAGTTTAAGTGTGATGGATTATTATTATTAAATAATCAAACACATAACATTTAAAATGTAAAATTATAAAAAACTCGTACGAAATATATAAACAGATTTTCCTGAAAATACGTGTATATAATTTTGTGACAGGAACAAAATAAATTGCAGTACATCCAGTTATTACCAAATAAACATTTCGTACCTGACTCTATAGCAAAAAATATTAAAATAAATTAGAACATTTTAAAATAATTTTGATTTTGATGATTTGTTTTTTGATAATGTAATATATCATAAAATTATATTCAATTAAAGGAAGGTGAGAGCAGTTGGAAAGTAGAAACGGTTTAGTTCAGTTTGCACTTAAAAACGGACAGAGAGAGTACAAAAATGGCTGGGTAACTTTGCTTTTAAATAGGCTATTTAAATTAAAGGTGAATACAGTTCAGGGCCAGCACAAACAAAAAAATACTAATATAGTCTTTATTTTTTTATACATTTAAAACAAAAATAAAATGGCTATGAGTTCGTTTTAACAACATTAATATATATAATACAAATCTCACAAAAATACTTATTTGATATACATGATACGTAGATAACGTCTACAATACCCTGATACATTTTTAAGTTATGTTTAACCTACATAGGTGTATGTGTGTAATAAAAGTTAACCTGTTTAATGACCTAAAGGACAACATTGTTCTAGTAAAAATACCCTTAGGCCCGTCGCAAATACAGCCACTTGTGGTCTGCCACCGGTGGCCGCCACACGCTGCTGACTAAAAAGTGGCCGCCGGCCGCCGACTACAAGCAGCAAAACATGGCTGCAGCCGTAGCATGAAGTATAAATAAGGCAACCACGAACGCTAAGTCTGCGTCGTGTTTATTTAAACTAAAAAATTAAACAAAAGATTACTCAGCAGCGTGTGGCGATCACAAGTGGCTGTGTTTGCGACCGACCTTAGTGAAGTAAATAAGGTCCTTCACTACTGACTGATCATTTATATTTACCGTGCATTATGATGCTCGATAAATGTATAAACGTCACTATGTTGAACCTAATAATAAATAGTTTTATTTTTTACTACATCTTTTTCCTAGATATAATATACATATACAATATGAAACTGATTAGATAGTCCATAATAAAAATTTTATGTTTTTTTTTGTAAGGAAATTATATAGTAAAAAATAATAGCCATTCAAAAAGTATCTGAAAATAAATCTCACAATATTATCTAATATAAAGCAAGTTAGCTTATTTCTTAGACTAGTCCTATCGTTTTTACTTACAAAAAGCAATTATTGGTCTAAATACGTCAAGTAAAATAATTTTATTATGAACTAAAAGTAATTTTTGTTCAAACTAATATTTTTCATTAACAGATGGGAAGATATTTTAAGAAAGAGGTTTCAATATACATCTTTAGCAATTTTTCGTCGTAAAAATATTTTTTATTTTACTGTGCTTTTAAAACGTGTGCTAATTCGGTATAATTTAAAAACTACAATTTGGAAAAGACAATCTATGAGTAGTAAAATAAGCTGCTCTTATAAAGAAAATCACGTAAAGGAACTCAAAATTAAATAAGTACTATTAGTAATAGTCCCAGATCTAGTAAACTCTTTGAGTAACGTTGGACCTGTAAGGCTAGAAATTTGTATAGTGATGAGTCATAGCATGCTAAGTACGAAAATCATCACCTGGCAAGCATCAGCCGTGCACATCATCACCTTGTATATTTTTGAAAGTTTAAAAAATTAATAAAAAGAAAAAACTTGGAGCTGTAAGCTTAAAATTTTTCTAGGACTTAGTTCATTCATAGTAAGGTTTAAAAAGAAATTGACAGGCGGTTTCGATGAGCTCATGTACCTGCCAGGCAAACCGAAAGGTGTGACTGATTTGGATGGCCATATTTCCAAAACTATAGAGTTTTACCCTTTTTAAGATCTTTCTAATGGTAAAATAATATACAGGATGCCCCACAAAAAAAAAACCTTTTTTTTCCACTCTGTATATTATCACCAGTATCACCGTTAAAAAGATTTTTAAAAGAGCTTTAAAAAACGCATTAGGTACATCTAACATAATTAGTTTTGGAAATATGGCCATCCAAATCATGCTCATCGAAAATGCCTGTCATTTTTTTCAAACCTTACTATGAATAGACCAAATCCTAGAAAAGCTTAAAGCTTACAGCTCCAAGTTTTTTGTTTTAATTTTTTTTTAACTTTCAAAAATATACAGGGTGATGATGTGCACGGCTGATGCCTCCCAAGTGATGATTTTCGTACTTACCATGCTATGACTCATCACTATACAAATGTTCAGCCTTACAGGTCTAACGTTACTCAAAGGGTTCACTAACTCTCGTACTATAACAAAAAATAACGTTAAATTAAGTGTAACTTTTTATAACAAATATTTTTTTACTTGTTGTTTGATAATATAGTTAAATATGTATGGCGGATTTTATGTGATTAAAAAAATTATACTGAAAAATAACTATCTAAACCAATAATTGCTTTTTTTTTTAAATATAGAGATCACCCCGTTGTGATGATGTTTGTTTTGACTAATGTCCTTTACAGAAGTTTATAATAATTCATCATACAACAATGGGTCAAGGTTACTGAATTAATAGTAGAAAAAACTTACATAAGTCGTCGATCAAAAAATAATTTTTAAAAGCTATTTCTATTTTTTTTTTGAAATAATTTATAATAAAATTAACCTGAGAGAATCAAAATCAGTTATACAATTAAATCACATTTACTAATTTTTACCTCTTCATAAGTTTTTAGTGACTGCCATACTTGGTAAAAAAATGTTTTTTGATTTTTTCCTGAATGTATTGGTGATATCGCTTTTACATGTACAGAGCTTGTATAGAAGTTCTTTTTAGGTACTAAAAATTTGCTTCACAGAATCGTGAAAAGTTCGGAAAGTTTAGTATTTTTTTAATGGCAGTTAAAAATACTAACAAAATATAATAACATAATTTCTTTGTGATCCATGGAAAAATATACTTGTAATACCATTTGGAAAATACAACTGAGTAGTTTATTATAAAATAAAAGTATGGAATTGCGATGAAAAAATGATAAAAACTACGTAAAGGTGCAAAACCTAATTAGGTGGTTACAAACTTTCCTAAAGTACCAGACGTCATGCCTCACTTGTATGTATGTATATATATTTAATTTTTTTTATGGGGAAATTAAAATAAGAAAATAAAAAATATTTAAAGTAAAAAGATTATTGAGTCTTTTAAAAAATTACATGAATATACCACAGCATACATTTAATGAAGTTAATTAATTAAAAAACATTATAAATTATTTTACTCTTTAAGAACTAAGCAAAAATTACGAAATAACAAAAAAATATATATATATGGAAAATAACAAATCATAATAAGCTAACCTATTAAATTTTAATGTCTTCTTCTCGATAGAAAAAAAGAGATGTTTAAAATCATGTCTTTAAAAAATGGACGTATAAAAAAATTAAGGCCAAGGGGCCATATTTCAAAAACAGGTACAGACTAGTAGACAATTAACACAATTTCAAATTTATATATATTTTTAAAATTATCTATTACTCAAGCTTCCGGTAAACCTCGAGCGCGTCGTGAAGTTAGCGCGTCAATGTCATATGAAAATACGTCCGTGACACGCCAGGCGGAAACGCGACGTGACGCGCCTGTTTGACTGCTAAAGCAAGGATTCAATGTATTACAACGTGTTGTAATGCGTGGCTGCCTCGCTGCAGTCCCGTCGCGCTCGCTGTTTGCCAGAAGCTTTATATTTTTGCCAACAAATAATTACAATAAATTACGCCTACTGACTTACAAATGCTTGGCAACATATTAATTTTTTAACAAGGTAAGACTTTTTCAATTGTATTCAAACTTAAAACATGTCAACCTTCAAGTGTTGCTCATTTGTCTCAAATATGACAATTAAGAGTCTTTAACAAAACATTCATCCAAGAAATTTTCTAGGGAGTGATATAAATGAGGCCGTACTGAGCCTAAGCTGTGGTCTTCATCAGGATAACTCTGAAAAAAAACATGTTATATGAGCAATTGTATGTATTTTGTGCAATAATATCAACATAGAGTAAGAGCCCGTGAGCGACAGACCTTCGTTATTTTGTAAAAGCTTAAAGTTTGTCAGTGCATGCTCCCAACATAGGTAGAAGCGATGGAGAACTATGAAGTTTTACTTAAAGTGGCTTTGGCAGGTACCAGGTAGCAAAGGTTAATTCATTAAAACATAACTCTCGTAATTTTGTAAAAGCTAAATTTTATATATGCTACTTGCAAAATCAAAATTTAAAAAAATGTTACTTTCAAACTTTTAAGTCAAAAACACATATCGACACTACGTATATGGATGTAAATATTTTTTTATTCAAAAGTGTAAAAATTACAAGAAATACCAAATTAAATAACCATAATTAATTAAAGTAACGAATTTTATTAAATTTGGATCTTCTTAACGTTTAAAACTGGTTAACAAACAAATCTGAAAGAACTTTTAAGTTGAACACATTTCGTTTTCGAAATATTCATTATCAAACTTGAAAAGCAAATTTACCTTATTTTCACTATATTCCCCCTTTGTTTTTTGTTTTTGCAAAGAATTCTTGATTTAAAGCTAAATTGGCACTTTCAATCGCCGCCAAGGCTACTGCGATTAAAATGATTGAAAATGAAGCCTTAAAATTTTATGGAAAAATGGGTAAAATAAATAAAAAGATGAGTTTTTAGGAGATGAAAATCAAATATAAAGTGTCAATTTATGCGTCCTGTTTGTAAACTTTAAAAAAGTTTAACATCTTGTATCTGAAGAAATAATTTGCAAACTTATTTTTATGAGAGGATTCAACCGTTCCAATTTGGCTCCGAAATTTACAAACACCCTGTATATTACTAAGTACACAGTAGTACGCAAGTAGTCAACTAAGAACCTTCTAGCCGCTGGCGAAACGTCAAGGAAACAAAATCTACGACGATGGCCGAATAGCCCAAAAAAAAACATAAGTTTAGCAGAAGATGGCCGCGAAAGCCTTACACAGTATATCTTGTATATTGTCAAATAAGTCGTCATTAAAAAAGCAGTTCCTAATTATTAAACAGCCCTAGGTACTTACCAATTGTCTAAATAAAATGTCATTTCTCTCTAGAACTTTTGCCCACATCATTGATTGTTGGTAATGTACATTATCATCAAAAGTACCGTGAATAAGAAAATATTCTTTATCTTTGAGACCTGCATATTTTCTTAGAAGTTGACTTTCGACATACCCTTGAAGATTGTCATCCGGGGTCGGCAATCCCATAAATCTTTCTGTGTATATGGAATCTGAAAAAAATAGCTATTAGTTACAAGGATATAAGCATTTACAAGGTTAATAAGAACGAAATAGCATAGCGTAATTCAAGAATAGAAACCATGGTAATACCTGGCCAGATGTTGGATGACGTGCTTGCGCCAAGATGGTGTCACAGGATTTTTGATATTACCGCGTAATAACTTTAAAAATATCAATTTTAGAGAAAAAGGTGTAAAATGAAAGTTGTGGAAAATTTATCGATTAAATTTAGGGGCATTACCTAATTTAAATAATTAATTATAAAATTTAAAATAATCGTCTAAATAGTGGCGCAGCTCCGATTTTTGGTAAATAAGGGTTGTGTGGCTGGGTTTGAGTTTATTACAAATCTAAATGAAACTTTTTCGAAAATGTCAAAATTGGAGTTGCCGCAACTTTCTAGACAGTTAACAATATTAATATTAGTATCAGATTTTTTTACAGGATGTCCTATATTTTAACCCATTTTGATTATGAATAACTTTAGAACATATAAAGCTATCAAGATGAAAAGGCCATAGATATTTTAAAAGTTTTTAGTATATTATAATATTTGACATTTGGTTGTGGCATTTCGTTTACATAAAAACAAAATGTCCGATCTTCCGATATAGGCCAACATTGTTATTTTAAATGGAACACCATGTATATTATTCTTTAACCTTAAAATTCGACCTTTCTCCTTTAAAAAATGTAACATGAGCTATAATGATAAAAATATATAATATAAAAAATATTAGATTTATCCCTAAAAAAGGACTGCATGGCTTGTAATAGTGGTATTTGACAATAAAATTTTGCTACATACAAGTTTACAAAAAAAAAAAAAAAAAAAAATTAAGGCCATATGTACTTTACAAAACAATAGTTGCAGCAGTGGGGTGGATGGGTCAGCAGGAGCCCTGGAGCAAAAACTAAAGTTGGGCCCTAATCCGAAAAAAAACCCTCCACTTTTTTTACCTGCATTCACACATTTTCTTTTCACTACTAAGCCCGTAAGCCCCTCTCAACTCCAAGAGGCCTCTCTGTGCTTGGTGGCTCCGGGCATTGCCCCGCCTAGCCCCATAGTAGCTACGGCACTGAGTTGCAGTAAAGTTTGATTACTTTTTAAAAACTTTTAGTAATATTGTGAATAACCTAGAGCTTTTTGCCGTATTTTTTTCCTGTAACCTTGTATGTAGCAAATTTTTATTATCAAAAAATACTCTTAAACGCCATGCAGTAAATTTTTAGAGACCAATTTATTTTTAAAATAACCAAATATGTTACTTTTTTTAAAGAGAAAAGATTAAAGAATATCAGAAAATCAGCCATTTTGTTTTTGTGTTAACTAATGCCACAAAAAAATTAATGAAATTATTATGAAAATAAACTTTAAAAAATTTAAGATTTTCTAAGAAAACCGCATCTTGATAGCTTTATTTGTTATAAAGTTATTTGCGGTCAAAGTGAGTCAAAATATAGTCGGAAACCCTGTATGTACAGGGTATTCCATTTAAGAGGAAAAATGGCATATTTTTTACTTTTCCCATACTTTTAAAGAAATTCAAGATAGTCAATCGATGTATTTTAGCTCACAGAATTTAAATATCGTAATAAAAAAAAACAATTGCATGAAAAACAAAAGTAAGTCTTTTGCCGTAAATGTTGTATTTTTAAAATTAAAACATTTTATTTATTACTATATTTTTGAATTCTATGGTCAGTTCTACGCGTTTTTTATTAAGGGTACTACATGTTTATCTTTTACTGTTTTTGAATTATTGACGCTTAAAAACCTTTTGTTATCTAATGAATAATTCATTTTAAAAAACTAGTATTAAGATCCACCAATGGGTAAAAATTTTAATGACTTTGAAGTATTAGGAAATCACCTGTATTCCCTTTATTGTGTATTGATATATTTAAATAAATAATATTGGCCGAAAATATGACTCTTTAAACGTCGATAACCCAAAAATAGTTAAAGATAGACAATATAGTACCTTTATTAAAAAATACTTAGAATTGAGCAAAGAATTTAAAAATATAATTATAAATATGGTGTTCCATTTAAAAATTCAACATTGATGGCGTAATTCTTTTGTTTTTTATGCAATTAATTTTTAAATACGATTTTTAAATTCCCCAAGCTAAAATACATCGATTGGTTATCTTGAATTTCTCTAAAAATATGGGAAAAGTTAAAAATTATGCCATTTTTCCTTTTAAATACCCTGTACAATTAAACAAGGATCTCAGAATACCAAACGATAATCTCACTTTAAACTGAACCAGTGGCGTAGCTACTAAAGGACTAGTCGGGGCAGTGCCCGGAGCCCTCAAGCTCAGGGGCTCCTCGGTCTTCCACTTACTAAGTATAAGTAATTGAAATAAATAAACCAGGAGGTATATATGTTTTTTTTTGGGTGCGTCGAATTGAGTACAAACGATTTTAAATAGTGTAGTTGGGCCCTCCTTTATATTTCGCTTCAGGGACCTTGCTTACGTAGCTATGCAATTGACCTGCAATTGCAACTGAACACGCTTTCTTTAACCTAAATTCCTAAATAAATGACAATAACTGTCATTCATACCAATATGAAATGACAATGATACATTTTTACATTTACATTTTTTATATTTTTACTTTGTATCTATGTTTAAAAAGTTCGTTTATTTTTGCAATGACTCAGGAAGAATGTGAAAGTGGTGATGGAAAAGTACGAACCGCTGGCACAGGAACCGTTCTGTTTAATCCAACTGATGTTTATAAAATATGTTGGTCTCAAGAAGAAATTGCAATTTTGACTGCTCGACTGATTTTAGAAGATGTGATTCCGGATCCGAAAATGGTCTCTATTCAATGTAACGAAGAGATTGATGATTTGGTAGAGTATTTTAAGGCAGAGTATACCGGGTGACACAAGATGTTACTCCCCAGCTTATTTTTAGTTTTGGTAATTGTTTACAAACCGCCCATATAACATTTTTGTCGGCAGGGCATTGGCAAAAGGTATCAAAGACATCAAAATGGGCAATTGGCGTTATTGACCACGTGCGCAGAAAATGTGAAGGCATCCATCATTAATAAGTTATGAGGAAAAAAGTGCGCTTAGGATGATGGCATCCATCATTAATAGTTACGCTGAAAAGGCATGATGGCATCCATCATTAAAGTTTTGGCATAAATATGCCCTTTAGATGATGGCATTACATTATTTTTCCTAATAACAATAAAATGCATTTTTACCGTCAGGGAACTAAAATGTCCATAATAATGCACATGCATAATGTGTGTTTATGTACAGGGTGTCCCATATAGAATTAAATACTATAATTTTGGAAAACCATAAGAGATACAATTAAAATACTGAAAATACATTTCACTGAACAACTTCTGCATTTAACTTTTCTTGTATCTTTATGGTTTTTCCAAAATTATAGTATTTAATTTTTATGGGACACCCTGTACATAAACACACATTATGCATGTGCATTATTTATACACATTTTAGTTCCCTGGACGGTAAAAAGTGCATTTTATTGTTATTAGGAAAAATAATGTAATGCCATCATCTAAAGGGCATATTTATGCCAAAACCTTTTAATGATGGATGCCATCATGCCTTTTTCAGCATAACTTATTAATGATGGATGCCATCATCCTAAGCGCATTTTTTTTCCTCATAACTTATTAATGATGGATGCCATCACATTTTCTGCAACACGTGGCCCCATAACGGCCAATTGCCCATTTTGATGTCTTTTGATACCTTTTTGCCAATGCCTTGCCCGCAAAAATGTTATATGGGCGGCTGCAACGCTGATTTTAATGAAATTTGGTATAAGGGGGTCTTTGCGGCGTTGATTACGAACCTGAAAGAATTTTTAGTCGGACACGTTTTCTTTTTGAGAGGAGATATCCATCATAAAACTTAAAAAGCAAGTTTACCTTATTTTCAACTATACAGCGTGTCTTCGGAAGGTCTTAACAAATGGGAACCTTTTTTATTATTAATTTTGCGAAGAAAAGTGTTCTATTAGAGAAAGATCGATAGGAAAATACATTTTCACAAAAATATTTGAAGGTTGGATGTACAGGGTGGCTTAAAAATGACATTTTTTCAAATTAAAATACGGGTTATTTCCTAACTTACGGTACCAAACTCTTAAAAGGGTGATTTCTTTTTGTCATTTTATGAACATTCTATATATTATTCTATAAACATATGTATGTCCTGTGTTGCTTCGTATCTGGAGACACAGGGCGTTAAATGTTTTTTATAAAGGTCCGTCTGTTTTTAAATATCTTAAATAGGTAGCCAGATACAAAAAAATGTACTCTACTAAAAAGTTGTATTTTTAGTTGCTTTAACGAAAAAATATAAAAACTAGTAGTGGCGTACAGTGGGCCCAACAACCAATATTATTGAGAGAAAAATGTACGCCACTGGCTTTTTATGCAGTTTTCATATTTTTTTCCTTTAAAGCAACTAAAAATACAACTTCAGTAAAGTACCTTTTTTTTTGTATCTGGCTTCGTATTTAAACAAAACAAACCTTGAATCTCAGAAACAAAGCAACTCCGGACATATGTTTATGAAAACTTTTCTTCATAAAATAATAATAATAATAATAATAATAATAATGTCTTTATTTCTGAATTTTCATATCTTACATAAACAAACAATAATACAAAGAAAAGTAAATTCAGAAAAGGCGGAGGTCCAGATGAGGCATCCTGGAATGCCTCCTGATCAAACTCAACCCTTTAAATTATTATAATTAAGTATAGTTAAAAACATAAACAAAGGTAATGTACTACAATATTATATAAAATAAACCAAAATAGAAAAAAGAAACCTTACTAATAAAAGTAACTAATTGGAGAAAATATATTTTCTGTTTCCCACTCAAAATATCCATTTAACAAGGTTATTGTCGCTTACTAATAATATATTTTATGTAATGTGTTTTAAAGGCAGATTGTGAAAGAGATTTTAAATTTTGCGGCAGAGAGTTATAAAATTTGGCAATATTATATGAAAAACTACGCTCAAATATTGCGGTTCCGATGATATAGTGGTGTTGTTTTACCTCTAAATCTAATATTAATATTATGTACATGAGTCCTAAAAACAATACGCTTATAAAGATATGATGGACGTTTAGAAAAGATAATTTTATAAAAAAAAGCATGCCTGATGCAACTCTCTCCTCTCTTCCATGTTTAACCAATCGGACTGTACTAGAGTGTGTGAGATACGCTGATACTTTCTTATACCATGAATGAGTCTTAAGCAAGAGTTTTGCACAAGTTGAATTCTACGTTTATCCATAGCTGTTAGACAATTTCCATAAACAACATCTCCATGGTTAAACAAGGAGAGTACAAGAGAGCTACATAATAAAGTTTTTATGGATCTTGACAAGAAATGACGATTTTGATAAAGAATTTTCAATCTTACAAATGCTTTCTGAATACAACTCGACACATGCGCACTAAATCTAAGGGAACTGTCAAAAATTACACCTAAATTACGAACGTTATCTTTTACTGGCAAAACAGTATTGTCTACTTCTACATTGATTAAATCTTTTACAGAGACCACATCTGAGGTTCGGCCAAACACCATTACACAGCATTTTTGGATTTAACAAGAGAGAATGTTCCTAATGACAATTTCTCTAATAAATTTAGTTCTTTACTTAAGGTGTTACAGCCTTCGGCTGCGTGGGCTCGATCAAACGATAAATACACTTGCGTATCGTCAGCGTAATATTGAGCAGAACATCTTTCTAAAGCATTTGAGAGAAATGCAGTATAAATGGCATATAAAAGTGGAGACAAAGCAAATGACATAAGAAATCATTCTTTAAAGTTTGGTACCGTAGTTAGGAAATAACACTAATTTTAATTTGGAAACAAGTCATTTTAAGCCACCCTGTACATCCAACCTTCAAATATTTTTGTGGAAATGTATTTTCCTTATCACGCAGGACATTTTATAAAGAGACACTTCTTTTCGTAAAATTAATAATAAAAAGTTTCCCATTTGTTAAGAACTTCCAGTATTCCCCCTTATTTTTGCAAACAATTCTTGATTTAAGGCAAAATTGGTACTTAATATTTGATTTCCACCTCTTAACAAACACTTTTTTCATATATTTTACCCATTGTTTTCATAAAATTGTAAAGCTTTAATTTTAATCACAGTAGCCATGGCGCCGCCGCCATGGCTATTGAGATTGAGGCTTGAAAGTGAAGCTCTGCCATTTTATGGACAAAATGGATAACATAAATAGAAAAATAGGTTTTTAAAAGGTGGAAATCAAATATTAAGTGCCAATAACTAAATCTAAATGATATCAAAAAACGGAGCTAAAAGGAACATTTGGGCTTTTTTCACCTCTTAGGGTGTCATCCCTAGGTCCGACGACCGCCCCTCTGGGTGGTGCACTGCAGCCTGAAGGCTTATTGTACTTTGACCCCTACTCTTTTTCATTCACACACCATTCAATTCCCATAGCTTAGATGGTTTGCTGCTCGGTCCGTTCGTTCACCCCGAGCAGAGCTTACCGCTGTGCCGTTTCCCAAATGCGACAACGGCCGGTCACGGATCCAAGTTATGGGCGCGCTTTCCACTGCTTAACTCCAGTGATCGACGCTGCGGATACAACCGGAGCAGCCACAAGCGCGGCTATAACATTAGGGCTTAGTCACATAAAATATTTGGGTTGGCTAGATGTGTCTCATTACTAAACAAAAACTTAAATATAAAATACCCTTTGTATTTAATTATTTACATTAATTATTTAATTAGGTAATAATAGAAACCATTCGATCTAATACGAAGGCCAGGAAAGAGCACATTATGCTGATGGCTCTAACTGATTTATTAGGAGGTTACCTGCACCATGCCATTTTACCGATGGCACGAAAAGCATACTATGCTGGGGCTGTCGATTACAGCTATATGGAAAAACTCATTCAACTTTATGAAGAACTAAAATGGTTTTTGAGAACTAACGGTCAAGGGTTGGACTAAGCCCTTGGTAATAAATAAAGAAGTCCGGGTACCCACAATAGAAATTGGTAAACCAGAAAATAGTAATCAGAATGAGAAGTTGCTGCCATAAGCTTTTATTCTTTTGAACATGAGCCAGTGAAAACAAGAAAAAGAGCTATTAATCACTGAAAAAAGGCATATATTTTCCTTTACCGTTCTTTGACGCTAAATACAGGCCAACAGCTATAGTGATACCGCTAAAACGATTTGCTTTAAGGAATATTGAATCAAAGAGAGCTGCCTCATGCTATAATGAAGTACTTTATATCAGCTGAACAATGTCTCAAGGAGAAAAATGCAAAACCAGATATGTTTCAAAGATTTCACAATAATCTTTATACATGGATTGATAAAGAAGTAATACCCAAACTTAATGATGACAAATTTTATTCGGCTTTTGGTGGTATTTTAAGGGGTACAAAATACTTTAAAAGCCCTCGGTTCTAAAATAGGACCTGTAACTTGCAATACAGATGAAGGTGAAGAAGAAGTTGGTGCCATACCAGCTGTAGGTTGTAGTTCACATAGAAATAAAATTATTTTTAGTAGCCATATTACTTGTAATTATTGCATGGTTCCTGATTGGAACTTGTTTTATTTGTTACCGAATGAAAAATGGTAGCGGCAAAAAAACTGATAAAAATGGATAAAACAAAAACCTCGAAACAGGAAAGTTCCACTTCATTTCATCTTCCAAATGGTCTTCAATTTTATCAAGATCCTCTTCAAAAACTTCAAAATCCACTAAACAACTGTGCAAGTGTTGTGAGTCAACTATAAGTGAAAAATCCACGGCTGGGTATACTTCGACAAGTGAATATGATTCCGAAAAGACGCGTAAAAAGAAAAAAGAAAACCAAAATCATTTTGGCCCTTCCAACAAAAAAACCTCACAAAGTTCCCCCTGCGTTTGCCCAAACATCGATGGGCCAGCCGTCATTGATACAAAACACTCAATGAAAGTGCTGCCCTCAATTGCAGAAATGTCCGAAAATTCATTATCAAGAGACAAAAATGGAAGTTTAAAAAAATCTCTTTTGCCGATGAATCTGGAATATCGAGCAGTGATGGAGGTATAAGGATATGTGTACCGCCTTGGGTAACACTCAGTAACCCTGTACCGCATTATCTGATAAAAGCACTAATTATTCCAGTTCTAGGAGTGTGACTACAAAAAGTCAAGCAGTTCCAGACTCAAATATAAGTGATGTTCCAATTGCAAGCTCTACAAGGCGTGAGCCCCACGGTACTGCCTATGAACAACAAATGTCTACAATGAGATATAATACAGATGAAACATCAAATAATTTTAATCAATCATATTCAAAGGACGAAAGTAGAAGCGCAAATCAATTAAACAATACGTCTTCAATAGGATATACAAGAAATGAAACTCCAAACAATTCTAATCAATCATACCCGAACGATGATAGTAAAAGAACAAATCAATTAAATGAAACGCGGCAAATGAATTCACCTTTAGCTAATTCTACATTTAGATACGATCCTGCTGAAACAACAAATGAATATGGAACCACAAATACTCCTGGCGAAGAATCATTCGGAAAAGCTTCTAGCAACTCAATCACCAAACATGTTAGCACCACTGGAACAATTGAACAATATTCATACAATGATGAAGACGAAAAACCAGATCAAATTAAACAGGAGGTTAAAAGGAGCCAGAAGATAGAACATACTATGATTACCATATGTCAGCATGTCATTCAAGTATTAGTGGTAATTATGATTTGTTTCATAAGCCAGATCCTAATAAACCATATATATTTGGGTATGATTTTCAAACTTCCACTTCCTCTGATATGAGTGACGACGATGACTCCAAATATTAATGGCAAATTAAGTAAATCGGTCTAAGATGGTATAGCAGTACGTAGTTCTAAGAGATTTTAATTTAACACAGTATCCTGGTTTAAAATTATTACCTTTAAAAATGTGTTTATTGACATAATATCATCTGTTATAAACAATGAACTGGGTGTACAAAAATGAGATTTGTCGTTGTAACAAATTTAGAAGATGGTTTTGGTCCGTTATTTTTAAGAGTGTTAAACCAGAAACAATGTGTGTAATAATATTTTGACAACCAATGTTACACAGAGGATTAGATGAAACCGAAACAAATGCTACCTCAAAAGTGTACGCCATTTTTGCAGTAAGTTAAAACTTTAGAATTTCTATTTAAACGATCTTGAGTATCAATAAACGATTTTTGGTTCTGCTTATGCCTTATGAATATTTCGAGATACCCTATATACATTTTTCTACATTAAAGTGTCTATTTATGATAAAATAAAAATTTATTTTACTAAATCTGTTTTATTTTTAACGACAATATAAGTAAAATTTAGCGTTTTAACGCATATGGGTGTAAAATAATTTAACTGCATAAAACTACATTTAAATTTAATAATGTTGGTAATACATCAAGTTGACTCTATGGCGACGCTTTTAAATAATAATGGTAATAGAGATTAACATAGAATTAACTCGCACGTCTATTGCAATTAAGTTTCATTTTAAAACGGTTTTAGACTTTTGGAATTTTGGGTACAATGTGGCGGTAAACGTGTAGATGGCAGGACCTTTAAAGAGCATAAAAAACAACTGCGATAAATGTATTATTATAAAGAGTGTTAAAAAAAATGTTGATAAGATAATAAAATGAAAGATTCTACATGTAAAAATGCGAAAAAAAGTTTATATAACATGGGTAGGGAAATGCTCCATTTTCATTATACAAGCAAGACATATATTTAAAATTTTCCGTCTAATGCTTATTATTCACTGATCTGAATGGATTGCCAATGTTATCACCTGCGCGAAACAAAATTATGGGCAAAAAACGGATTTGTGCGCTTGGTTACCAGTCATTTTCGTCGTAACCGAATCTTTACGCGCATGCGCCGAACGGTGTTGTCTGGGTTTCCTGTTCGGAGTACGAGGAGCACGGTTAGGAATGCTGAGCCAGAATCATATTTTCCATAGCTTTTAACACCTATTTGTTTATTGCGCGTGATCGTAAAGATCCGAAAAATGTTTTAGCCACTGTGGATCTAAATGTTGGTTACTTATCTATGCTTCATTTTTTTGGCCATTTATATTGTTGATTTTGACAAGGTATAATGCACAACTAAACACATATTCTTTTTATTTATACTTTGTTCTTGGCTCTTTATTTTTTTAAATAGTTATTGTGCTGACTCTGAGAATTTTCACCAAATTAATGTTAGGGTAAACTGGAGCTCGTAACTGTTACCGATATTAGTTCTTTTTACATATAAACTAAGCTTTACGCAAGCCAGCCGGCGTTCAAAAGGCTAAATTTGCGCCATGGTATTTGGAATTTGTTCGCGTAGCATATGTCTCTCTTTTCCTAAATTTAACACTTTACTTAAAGCAAAGCTACGTTTAATTACTGTCTTCTTAAATAAGCTTAACTTTAACATAGCCATTTTAGGAATCGTCAATTAAGTAACACTAAAGTTACACTCTAAATTACAAAAGGTATGAAAAAATCAAAAGAAGAATACATAAGAAACTTAGATTTGGGCCATGGTTACTTTATCGTAAGTTTAAAATGCTTTTACTTCCAAAGATTTCATGACAACTCTGGTATAATATACCGCTAATTAGCACGATCCCATATTTTATTCTTTAGGTCGACTTTTTTAACCTAAAAGATAATATCTTATAATTAATGTTTACCTCGATTCGATATACTTTGACATATTTATAGTTCAACCCCCGTTAGTGCTAGTTGTTTAATCCAGACTTGTAAAAAAACATAAGATAATATTTTTGCTGAGACGTTTTATTGTTTGTACATATGAAATTAAAATATAAATTAAGAAATATATATATATATATATATATATATATATATATATATATATATATATATATATATATATATATATATATATATATATATATATATATATATATATATATATATTATATATTCGTGACGTTCTGAATTCAATGACACCTCTCTAAATTTTAGTCTAGAGTGCCATGACTAAGCTAAAACGTATTATTTTAACTTAAGTAGCATGGATTAAATTAATTGTCATTTGTTTTTAAGACTCTTATAACTTGTCATTGTATTCAGTATGTCATATTCTATCGAAATAAGGTAAAATATTTATAGGATGGAACCAACTGTAAGTAATATTAATTTAATTTAAAACTTGAAAGTAGCAGTCATATATACTTTATTTTTCTATTATAAAAGGTTAAAAATGTATAAGGGGGAACCACTTGTGACACCCGGTATTGTTTGGGAGAAACAATGACATAAAATGCTGCTAAGTTGTAAAAATAATAAAAAAAAGGTCAAGGTTTAGGTACGTGTTTTTTAAATGAAAAATCGTTTTGGGATAGAACTTAATATTAATTATTTTATAGTTAATTTGTTTTCTGGGAGTTTAAATTTAAACAAAATATTATTTGACTTTTCTCCAGAATAAAGATATTTAATAAACTTTTAAGAAAATTAAACTTTTTATTTATTATGAAGAACTATTCTGTCCTTGCATAATATAATACAAGTTAAGATTACTTTAAAAGAAATAAATTAATGAAATATTTAATATAAAATAGTTATTTTTGTTTAGGTTAAATATATTTTTACTTACTATACAGAAAGGGAGTGCAACCCCTAAGGATAGCGTCGAGGGCTTCCAGTCGAAATTATTTTATTATAGTCCAATAAAATAAGTTCTTAAAGATGGGTCCACATTTAATTCATTCTGAAAGCAATACCGCAAAGTACACAACAAAAGATAAAGTAAATAAACCCTTTTGTGAACAATGATTTATTGCAGCACAAAATATTCAACCCGACGAGTTTCTAGTTCCACGCCACGTGCCACCGGTTTTATGGTAAGACAGAGGCAAAATAAAAAGAATGTTTTTAAGTACGTGACACGTGGTTTAGCAGAGTTTTTGTGCACTTGGCGGTATTGCTTTCAAAATGAAATAAATGTGAACCCATCTATAACTACTAAGCCCAAGGTCGCGTCTTAAAAATGCAACTTTTTCCCGTCCTGGTAAGTTATGATTTACATTTTATTTTATTTTTATTTAAAATTGGTAAGTTTAACAAATACAAAGTTAAGTTAAAATAGCTTCTTAATAAACCACACACATAAAAATCAAAAGGCTTTGGGTGCTATAAGAGTGTAGTGCAAAAATTGTGTTAAATATGTTTATTAATGACGTTCTAAGTAAAAAGTCATTGATTTTCTGTTATGAACATCAACGAGTCCTAAAGTTTTGTAAGTGAATGATAGTATCTAACAACAGTAATTAAATATGAATATCGACTACATTATAGTAGTATTGAAAATGTGGTAAACCTCAATAACCTTTTTAGCGTAAATAATTTTGTTTCTATCATTTTACAATATGATTGTAGCAATAGCTGACAGAGCTTATTAATAATAGTTTGTAGCAACAGTAATTACCAATTTAGCGGACGTTCACATTATTGCAGATAACAGCTATCGGTTGTTTTATAAATTCAAAGGAAATTTGCACCGTGCCTTTCTCAAAATCCTGAGTATTGCAGAATTTGAAACGTAAAATTAAACGATTTTTCGATTGCCTGGTAATGATTCAGCTGGAATCTGGAATAGATATTATACAATATACAATCCGACATCCGACCGCGGTTGCTGTCGCATGTCTCGTGTTCGTGTGAGAAGTTCGGGGCCTGTCCAGTTGGACCGTATAGGGATGCATACGCGCGGAACCACGAGTTTCTCTGTTGGGAACCGTGAGTGGAGGAACTATACTGGTCAATTCTTCAGAGCAGAAGCCATGGAAGTACCTATAAAAAAGCGATAAATCGCCCACAGCCCGACGATGAGCAAGAGAGGGAAGCCTTTCTGTAAGTGAAGGATCATTATTGAGACGAATAGCTCTTCTTTGAATAGAATCAAGAATGCTCAGGGTTGTTGGGGACGCCATGCCCCAGATATGAGAACAATATTCCAAGGGAGGTCGGATTTGGGAAACATATAAAGTGTATAAATTAGAAGCGGAAAAATACTTTTTAGCTCGAAAGAGAAATCCAAGCTTTTTTGAAGCTGCCGTGGCTATAGATACAATGTGTTTATGCCAGTTAAGGTTACTTTCAAATGTGACGCCCACGAGATTGAAGGTGTCTTTGCTCTGTAGAACTTGGCCGCTCATAAGTAGAGGATAAGTATTTGATGACTCTTTTCGCAACAAGGAACATGACTGTGTTTTGGATGCACTAAAATGGACGAGATTTTTGGCGCCCCAATCCAATATTAAATTAAGATCCTGAGAAAGAGATATCTGCATCGCTCTGCGTTTATTTTCCAAGTCAGGTTTAGTGATGGGTTTAGGAACCTGAAAACTGGAGTGAAGGGTACTATCGTCGGCGAAACTATGAATGGAATTAGTTGTGGACGAGAGAAGGTCGTTGATGTGAAGAAGAAACAATGTTGGTGCCAGAACTGAGCCCTGAGGGACTCCAGCATTTATTTGGTGAAAGCTTGAAGAATGGCCGTCCACAATAACTGATATACGTCGATCAGATAGATAACTAGAGAGCCAAGTACAGTGTTTAGTTGAAAGACCATAGGAGGGAAGTTTATTAAGAAGTGCGGCATGCCAGACCTGGTCAAAAGCTTTGGATATATCAAGAGCAATGATCTGGGACTCACCTAGAAACTCAAGAGACTTATTCCAACAGTGTGATACGAAGGAAAGAAGATCTGCTGTAGATCTTTTGTGGCGAAATCCATACTGCCTGTCGTGCAAAATTTTGTGTTTTTCCAAGTACTTAAGAATTTGTGAATTAATTAATTTTTCCATTACTTTACAAAGAACTGAGAGAATTGAAATTGGTCTATAGTTAGATGGAAGCGATTTAGATCCTTTCTTGGGAATAGGTTGAACACGTGCAGCCTTCCAGCTCTCCGGAAAGATACCTGTGTCGTAAGAAATTCGAAAGAGCCGAGTTAAGATTGGTGCAAGTTCTGGAGCACATTTTTTTAAAACGATTGCTGGTATGCCGTCCAGCCCAGACGATTTCTTGGTGTTAAGGGAGGAAAGGATACGCTTAATGTGTTTTACTTTAAAAATAATATCGGGCATTTTATGAGGAACTGGGGTAACCGTTGGAATTGGATGATTTACGGGAGGGTCAAGGGTTGAATTGGCAGCAAATTGTTTGGCAAATAGTTCTGCCTTCCCTTTAGCAGTAGAAATAATTTCATCTTCCAAAGTTAGTGGTGGAAAAGAACTGGCACAAAAATTCCTACTTATGTTTTTCGCAAAGGACCAGAAGGATTTGCTGCCATTTGAGCAAGAAAGAACTTTGTTTTTGATACGATTGTCGAAGGAGTCTTTGGCTTCAGATGTTTCATGTTTCAAAAACAAACAAAACCCTTTTATTATTATTTATTTTGAACAAAGAATCACCTCCTAAAGTTTTTTAAATTTGTTTACAAAACCCCCGTATAAAACAACATCAACTTTAAATATTTAATAAAAACTTACCATAAAGTGTCCAATCGGTCACTGGCGCTACTGAAATACCGCATTTAAAAACTCCATCAGTATCGGTACCCAGAGCCATTCCAGCAGCATATCCGCCATAACTCCAACCCCATATGGCCGTTCTTGATGCATCGACATAAGGAAGGCTTTGTTGAATTAATCTATAATTAAATAAATAAGTGTGTTGGATATTAAAATGACTATGAATATAAAATCTTCGTTTCTGACTCCTTTTATTACATTGCTCGAGCTTAAAATTACGTATTTCTTTTTAGTTTAATATCGTCTTTTATCGTTTAATAGCGTTGCTTGACACCACGTGTAGGTGGCTAATCCCACTAATATATTTATCTCTTTTTCTAGAATAGTCAAGTTTTAAAACCGGTGATCGATAAAGTCTTGAATGATGAATGAAATTTCCTGTTCTGTGCATTTTAACAGTTTTTGGTTACGGTCAACGATCTAACCATTTTTTTTAATATTCGTCAAATCACCTTAAAATAAGCATTACAATCAAATTTACATATACAATGTGTCCAGAAAAGTGAGGTCAAAAATGATAGAGGTGATAGAGTAAGTCAAAGTAATGTTAGTACTTTATATAAAAAAAACTTCTATCGCGCTTTGTTAGGGAAATTGTTTAATTAATTAAAATTACTTTTAAGCTGTTCAGTGCCGTATTATCCATTAGGCTGACTAGGCTACAGCCTAGGGCGCCATGAAAAAATAGGCGCCAGATAGGGGAGTAATAGGCGCTGCTACACAGGGAAGTTTCTAAAAAAGTTTAGGTCGGGTGGGGATTAGAACTAATCTTTCATCTTTCTGCGGGGATATAAATAAAAAACAGGCGAAAAGGAGAGAATGACCTTTTTTTTTGCTCTTCAAATTTTTTTCTTTGTACGAAAATAGGCGCTCTAGGAATTCTAGCCTAGGACGCCTCATACACTTAATACGGCCCTGAAGCTGTTGCCACAGTACCAATAATAATTAAGCAACTAAATATCCTCATGCTAGTGCTGATTTTCATAGGTAAAGGTAATATTCTTTTAAAGTATAATTATAAAGTACAGGACGTTTTTTAACCTCGCCCACAAACTAATATTAAACAAATCCATCTTTGGTAGAAAAATTTCTTGACGTAACACTAATTTTTCCGTGTAAAAGCCAGGCACAATAACAATATAATTCACACACTGTAAACAAAATACAAAACTGTTCTGTATTGCATTTGTTTACTAAAAGAAGCGGATTGCTGAGATCGGACATGGTAATATGCCTATGTGCTGTCAATGCCTGTAAAAATTGCGGTCTTGTCACTGTTTTCTCGACCCATGTGCGGAGAGCCTTACTCTTTACTAACCTCGTAACGTTAATCTGATCGACAACTTCTACAGTTCCAAGTTTTCTGTATCCAGCAAACAAGAGGTTGTTGCCCCGAAGGCCAGAACCTCTACCATCTATGGTGGCATAAATGATACTTTTATTTGCTGCCAGGAAGCTGCCCCAATCAATACTAAATTTATCTATTACTTGATATGTATCTGGACCGCCATACCTAAAAAGAAAGATATAAATTAGAATGAAACAGTGATGAGTAAATTATAGGGTGTCCTACAAGAAACGGCTGCCATTGATTTTCCGAAAACTAGGCTTTGAAAGATTTTAAAAATTTGTAAAACATCATAAAGTTAATACAACTAAAATATTTCGACAGTTCTAGCACTTATATCGGAAGTTATTGTCAACTTTCTTGTTTTAAATAAAACACCCTATATATTATTTATTTTTTATATTTTGCCTAAAATTTTTAACATCTTTTATGTATAATGTCTAATACCTAAATCACACAGTTTTGACTTATTTGTCGTTTGCAAGCCATACAAAACGATATTTTGTTTTGCTTAACAAAAGCCATTAATGGGAATTGGAGTTGAATTCTTTGTAGAGAAAAGCTTTCTTTAGTAGACTGTATTGACAGTTAATAAATACAGAATATCAGAAAAAATCGTCAAAAATTATATTGACAAAAACCTAAAAAGTCTTTTTTTCAATTACAATCCCTATTTTTTATTACCCTATCTTATTAAGCATTAAAAATAAGGATAATTTTGTTTAAGAATGTCTTTTTTATTTATAGTTTAGAAATATTACCAATTTAATATTTAACAATTCTAACAATGCTGTTAAGTATGGGTAAATATGGTGTAGTGGGCCAACTATACAGGCTGTTACAAATTCGAGGAACACCATAAGAATCTCGGAAACGGTAAGAGATATGGGTTGGTTAAATTGGAGCAAAGTATTTTGTGGTTTTAGATTTATTACGTCCTACTGCAACTATTTGTGAAAAAAAATAACTCCTGGAGAGTTTTGCAAGAAAAAATCCTCTATTGATAACTGTTTAAAATTTTGCATATGTTACTTGGACAGAGTTTAGAAGCTAAACTAAAAGCCGTATTTAACAGCGTTGTTTGAATGGAAAAATATTAAATTGTTAATATTTCGAAAACTATAAATTTTTAAAATGGACATTCTTATACAAACCTACCCTTATTTTTATTGTTTAAAACAATAAGGTAATAAGAAGTACGAATTTCCATTTGAAAAAAATACTTTTAAAATATTTGTCGATATTATTTTTAAAGATTATTTTTGACCATTCTGTATTTAATAATTGTTAAATTATCAATAAACTCTACTAAAAAAGTCTTTCTTTACAAGGAATTCAACTCCAATTCCTATAAAAAGTTTTTGAAAACGTCATTTTTGATATAAAATTTAAAATAAGTCAGAAACTGTGTGACTTAGGTGCAGAACATCATACATAAATATGTTTGGAATTTTAAGCAGAATCTAATAAATAATATAGGGAGTTCGATTTAAAATCATATTGTTGATATTAGCTTCCAGTAAAACCAAAAATGCTAGAACTGTCACAATAGTTTAATTGTATGTCCCCCACTGACCTTATAATTTTACTTAATTTTTAAAATTTTCCAAAGCCAATTTTTCAAGAAATCGATTTCGTATATCAATTACATAATACTAGTATTTTTCGTTCATTATTTTCTTAAGATTATTTCTTATGTTACAATTTACGGGATATCCTGTAAGGCGTAATAAACTATAAAATATTCTGTATACTTACACGTTAACCAGCATTGGATACTTGGTATTTCCACTCGAATCAAAGTTAGGTGGTAGTTTCAACATAACTTTGGCAGTAAATCCATCCGCAATTTCAAACTCAATCTTTTGTCTACCTGGGCTACTTTTTCCACTTAACATCTTTCCTAATTCCTCATTTCTAGTTAATTCTAATTTTTCAGTTCCATCTGAAGAAATAATAGAGATATCTGGAACGTCTGGACCATTGCAGGTTAATACCAGATGGGTCGAATCAGGACTGACTTCTGCCGAATTATACAAACAGTTATTGTTTCCATTTTTCGATTTTCGTTTGCATGTCAAGCATTTTATTTCTTTGGATGTTGGTAAAACTGAGTAGACATGTTGAACGGCCGAATCCGATGGAACGGTCGCTGTATAGTAACTGAAAAAGTTAAATGTAACAGGTAAGGTCTGGCCACACATAATCCACAATGATAGAGGAAAGTGGGGCAGATTCATTCGGAAAAATTCAAAAACACTTTTCATGCCCCCAAAAATATAAAAAGCATTTTTGTCAAGCTGAGTCTATTGTTTCATGTATGTTTATCTCTTTGTTTAAATAAAACAGATTTCCCTACTTATCTCTGTTCCTTTTTATCCAAACTTTTAGTGTGGTATAGATAAAACTGTGTTACCTTATTTGTAAAGGTTTATTCACGATCAGGTGTAATTTAAAGCGTAGTATTTTAGACTTATATTACTGCAATTTTAATAAATACAAAATTTTTGCTTAAAGTTTTCGGAAACTAAGTACCTTAATATACTAAATTGTGCTACCCAATCTTTCCAAGACATTTATTTTTTGTCTGTGACCCTGATTATATTTATGTTTTTACAAAATACATAATCCATAATGTAAGAAGTTGCTGCAAGACAGGTCATACACCATTTTACTTTAGTTCGATAAATATTATGTTAAAATCTTCCCATATTTTATTAAGTAACTATTAGCAGCGGTTTCCTTAAAGCTGAATTGAAATAAGAATAATTTTTCTTAACATATTTTCGGAACTTTGTATTAAGACAGTGAAAAGTTGCAAGTTTAATATTAAATTGCCCCGCATCCCCCTAAATTCTCACTAGCACGGCTAAGGTACGCTGCGGGCTCGTTGCGGTTATATATGGCTAGATCTTTATTAGGAGATACCGATACCATACTATATTATATTGGTCGCCAGCGATTTATAGCGGATGTGATCATTCTAACAAGGATGATCCGCTGTCGCTGTCTTAATCATTGTTCGTCGATATTCGTTTATTTGAAGACTTTGTAATTTTAAGGCAAGTAACCATAGTAGTCGTATCTACTATGCTGTTTATTTGTTTTTTTCCTTTTTTAGGGAGCCTTTACTACCAAGAATTAAACGTTTTTATTACTATTATTATATTTTGATTTAAATCTCTGTTTTTTAATACTACGGTTTCACAACATTTCTTAATAGTTCCCTAATAATTGCCTGATGTTGGGATTTTAAATAGTTTGATCCACTTTCAGCGCGCTAAATACATCCAACCGTGGAAGGTTTTGACTCTGATGCGTCCTCTACCCAATCTCTATCTGCTCTACACTGAAACCCAATTAATTTTTTTTCAGAAACAGCCAATGTTTTTGATATAAAACCTATAATATACCCATAACCTATCTTTCTTAAGTTTTAGAGAAAACGGCCTTTGAAAACTTTCTGACGACGTTCGGACCTTTTCAAACTCCTTTTTTTCGTACTTTCGTACCGTATTTTTAATGTACCCTGAACTTTAAAGATAACTAGAAAAATATTATTTTCAGAAAAATAAAATTATATAAACTCTAGATATAACAGTCTATAGATTTATTTTACTAAAGTAAGCTAAGAAACTAAGTAGGTTTTTCTAAATTCTTAATTAATGCAATAATGTAAATGAAAATTACAAATCAATTATTTAAATCTTACATTAGGTTATCCTTGTGATTCCATCCAAGAATTTCAGTAACCACATGAGTACCACTTGTTAGGAACTCCTCATTAGCGTTGCCTTTTATATCTAGTAATGCCAAATGCCTGTAAGACCCAACGTTGACACCTTCATTTTTTGATAATAATAAAGCCATTTGAGTACCGTCTTGTGACACCACTGGAGGAACAAATAATTCTACCCAACCAGCGGATTCTGATATTGTTTTAACCTAAAAAAGTGATATTAGGGTTGGTTAAACTGGGGCAAATATGCGTATTTTTGTACTTTACAATATTATGTTTTAAAATTTAAAATTTGCATCCATTTCGAAATTATCCGAAGAAAAACGAAATTTTGCGAAAAAGTTTTTATTTTTTTCCAGTTTATTTTAAAAAATATTTTAAAACAAATGTAAGATCTATTATTGCTACTTTTTCCGTTTTATGAAATGATATTACAAAATGTAAGATCCGACGTTGTGTCTTTGAGCCGCTATTATTGTTTTTTGGTAATTATCTAGAAACTGTCCGCAACTCCGATTTTGACCAACTTTGGTATACGGAGGTTTTTGGGACGCTGATAACAAATCTAAAAGAATTTTTATCGGGAACGTTTTCTTTCCAAGATATCCATTATCAAAGTTGGTATATGAACTAACCTCATTTTCACTATATTCCCCCTACTTTTTGTACCCAATTCTTGATTTTAAGTTTAAGTTGTACACAATATTTGATTTTCACCTTATAAAACCCTCATTTTTCTACGTATTTTACACTTTTTTGAATTAAATTGCATAGCTTTGCTTTCAATCGTAACAAATTATGATTGATGCGCTAGAGCAGTGTGAGCTTGGCTTGCTGCGATTTTAAAGAAAACCTTCGCAATTTGTTTGATGAAAAGGTGTTAAATACACAGAAAAACGAGGTTTTCAAAGGTAAAATTTAATATTGTGGGCCACTTTAGCTTTAAATTAAGAATTGTGTGTAAAAAGCAGGGCATATTGTGTAAATGAGGGAAGTTTAAATACCAACTTTGACGATGGATATCTGGGAAACGAAACGTTTTCGACTAAAATTCTTTCAGATTCGTGATCAGCACCCCCGTATACCAAATTTGATCAAAATCGGAGTTGCGGACAGTTTATAGATAATTATTATTTTTTTAATAGGCGGAATATTTGATTTTGCACTTAATAAACTCGTATTTTAATTATAAATCCAACGACATATTACACTTTTTATTAAAAAATAAATGCCAAAGAGTAGTATTAAAAAAAGGATACATATTTACCCTTAATTGAAAATTTCCAAGAACGTTAGGAATAAAATCGCAATTTTTAATAGCGAAATAGTAAATGATGGTTTTTCGGTTCGAAACATCGCATAAAGATAAAGTGAGATATGTCGTTGGATTAAGAAGTAAAATACGAGTTTATTAAGGTGCAAAACCAAATATTCGGTCTATTAAAAAAAAAAGTTGATAATGGCGACTCAACGTCGAATCCTAAATCTATTGACATCATAAACGCAAAAGGTGGCAATGATAATGTTACATTTGTTTTAAAATATTTCTTTTAATAAACTTACAAAAATTAAACTGTTTTGAAAAATTTCGTTTTTTTTCTGGAAAATTTCGAAAGGGTTACAAATTTTTAAAAGGAAATATGTATTCTTAAGCATAAAAATGCCCAACTTTGGCCTGATGTGGATACTTTCAGGGAACGGCCAGACTGAAGAGCGACAAGCGACAAGCGACAAGCGTGCGATTTTTCGCAGTGCGAAGGCGGAACGGTAAGTTGTTTGCCGATTTTTTAAAACCTAATGCGTAAATGCAAGTGGCCAAACCGACCCCCAGCGGGCAGGCGAAAAATAACATGCAGCGAAAAAATGCTAAAAATCGTTTCCCCGAAAATCGCACGCTTGTCGCTCTTTAATTTGGTCGTACACTTAGTGTAAGCGGAATGATTTTTCGCATTGCGAATGCTTTATATTAATTGTCGCCCGACCGCTGGGTGTAGATGTAATCGATTTAAAATTTAACATGCAGCCTTCGCACTGCGAAAAATTACTCCCCACACAAAATCGCACGGTTGTCGCTTGTCGCTCTTCAGTCTGGCAGTTCCTTTTGATTGCAAAATGTTCCATTTCTTTTTTACGATGTGTTCCAAACTTAATTTTGAATACAAACATCATTAAAAAAATCTTTTCAAATGTTATCATTACCTAAATAGACTAAATAACATGGTTTTGATCAAAATTTAAACAGGTTTTTCATGTAATAGACGAAAAAATATATATTATTGTTTCTTGTAATACATTTTATATATAAGTTTAGATAAAAAGTTAACCTTCCAAATTGCTTTAGCGAGTAATTAATATTTTGAATTTTGTTCTTGGAATTACCGAAAATGCTCCTAGGCAAACAAAATGTGGCTCATTTAATTTGGACAAGCTAAAGTGTTTAGTACATTAAGGCGCGTTTCATACTAGCGGTATAATCCCGGTTTGTTCTCAGTTTGATCTTGTTCCTATAAAATATTCTTACGTGCAAAACAAATAAGCCTATTCATACCATCGATACCGCTCCAGTCTCGGTCCGGTTTTATTCCGATACCAATACATTCTGAAGAAGATTTTAAGCATCAACTTCTGAAAAAAGACTGAAGCAGACCTGCATAGTGAGAGAGAGAGGAAGCCAAACGTGTATCGGACCGGCAATGATCCGAATGCGTATCGCTAGTATGAACACGACAAAATTATATCGGATCGAGATCGAACTGAGAACGGACGGGGATTGAACCGCTAATCGAGCCTAAATGTTCGTAAAGCTCGTATTATGTGATTTCTGACTATTTTGTACATTGTTTTTTAGTCTGCAAAGTGTAAATTGATTGACTTGTAAGTTGACTCCCATTTTAATTTAAGCACCCTCTAGCTTAATCGTTATATACTTTAAAAACCTAAACCTCACAAAAATCGACAATATTAATTTATTAAGTAGTTTCTAGAAGATGTCAATATTCCGCCTTTGTGTTACTAAACTGTTGGAAATCCAATGCTCTTTCAGGGTATACTAAGGCGACAACCTCACGTTAAGGTCTGGCAACACATAACCGCACCAAGCCCGGATTCACAATAATTGAGGAAAGTGGGACAGCTTAATCTTGAGAAATTCAAAAGCACTTTTCATGCCCTCAAAAATATATAAGTATTTTTGTCAAGCTAAGTCTATTGTTTTATATATGTATATCTCCTTGTTTAAATAAAACAAATTTTTCTACTTATCTCTCTTCCTTTTTATCCAAACTTTGAGTGTGGTATAGGTAAAACTGTTTTACCTTATTTTGTGAAGGTTTATTTTACGAACAGGTGTAATTTAAAGCGTAGTATAAGTCTCATAGTCTAAGATCCCACTGCAAAATAACTACGTTCATAATGTACAGAATTAAATCTACATTTTTACATACGTTTAGCAAGAGGAGAATATATTGACACTAGGGTGCCAATCGAAAAGTGGCCGCCAGTAATTTTAATTAAATAAAAAAAAATTTTTGGAGCAGAATTTCGTTCACTTGTTTTTTAAATAAAACCTCATCCACATCATAGGAATGTATGTAAAGAATTCAAAATCCATGGCTGCCTATGAAAAAATGGCCGCAAGTACTGGGCAGTCAGGTATAAACAGGTAATATTTTGGTGCATGTATTATGTTCATAACATACACGCATGTTTCTTCTTTCTTTCTATTCTATCAAATTAAAGATGTTTTTGTTTTTTTTTAATATGATGATGTATGGCTGCCTATAAAAAAATGGCAGCGCAACGCCACTTCTTAGACGAAAAAGTTATTCTTATAAAAATTTTTACTTGTAAAAAAATATGATTCACGTGGACAAAATGTTGATTTTGTATACAGGAACCAATTGCAACGAATTCCGGACACCCTGTACAGGGTTCACAAAAACCTAAAACACATAATTTTTCTATAAGGCTAAACTACCTTTGTTTTTTCATTTTTAAGCAAAATGTAAAAACAATGTATAGAATAAAGTTTGCAATCAATAAAAATAATAAAACAAAATTTTATTGAACTTCATAATTTGGCGAAAACACCTTGATCATATTTGTTTACAGCTGAAAATTGTATTGTGTAGCCATTTGGAGGATGCAGGTGTTTGAAAACGAAATTATGAGACTTTTTAAGGTCATTTTGTTATAAAAATTTAATTTAATTTAATTATTAATTTTTGGATGACTCCAAAATCAGTTTTATGAAACTTTTTGATACCCTCTATAATTAATATGTCATTTAAAATGTTATTATAAATACATTTTCTAAATGAAATTTTTGCTTGAAAATGCAAAATAAAGGTAGTTTACTCTTAAAGAAAAATCATGTTTTTTAAGTTTTTGAGTACCCTGTATACAAAATCAACATTTTCTCCTCGTAAATCATGTTTTGCGGTCATTTTTTCATGGGCAGCCATACATAATCATATTAAAAAAGATCTTTAATTGATATACGAAACATGCGTGTGTTATAAACGTAATACATGCACCAAAATATTACCTGTTTATACCTGGCTGCCCAGTACTTGCGGCCATTTTTTCATAGGCAGCCATGGATTTTCGAATTCTTTACATACATTCCTATGATGTGGATGAGGTTTTATTTAAAAAACAAGGGAACGAAATTTTGCACCAAAAATTAATTTTTATCTATTTAATTTAATTTACTTGCGGCCACTTTTTGACTGGCACCCTATCGTCAATATATTCTCCTATTCCTAAACGTATGTAAAAATGTAGATTGAATTCTGTAAATTATGAATGTAGCAATTTTGCAGTGGGATCTCGTACTATCATATTACTGCAACTACAAAACTTTTCACTCCGTATTCCCTACATTTTACCAACGACACGTACGGCTGCGGGCTCGCTGCGGTTATGTGTGGCCAAACCGTTTTACATATATTTTTTATTGACGACCCATTGTACTTTGACGACCCATTGTACTGTAGTGTACTTTTTGGCAATATATGATATCTATCTATCTATCTATCTATTGAATTTACCGTTGCAGAGTCCTTTAATATACGTATTAATTTAACATCTTCAAAAAAAAAAAGATTTTGCCCATGGCTGCCCCCTCTATCAGTACCTGGCTACGCACATGAAAATAAGTTTCAAATAGTTTTCTATACTAAATAAAGTCAGGGACAAGCTTTCTTTAAAAATTTTAATGTAAATAATAAATATTTATGCGATAGAGTATGGTGCCAATAATAAATATTTTACTAGCACGTTAATCTAACTTTTAATGGATATTTACGTTAAATACTTAACGTTGTGCTAAGCTTAAAGTAATAAAAATAAAAGAATTCCGTCAAGAAAGGGTTGAAATATACATAATTATATTTTATGACCTATTTAAACGTAAATATGCATTTTTACTCGTAATTAGCGTTTTCCTGGCTTTCAGTTATAATTTTTATCATTTTGATCGAAGCTAGTTTCGCGTTTAAGTATATCAGTTTAACTTTAATATTCCATTTATTTGAATTGTTCCTAAACTCATTATAAAAAGTTTCACTGTTATATTATTACTGCTCAAATTAAAATTCGGATTTTTTAATTTGATTTTTTAAAATCGAAAACAAAAATAAGAATGAAGATGTTTAATATTACAAACAATTTTTATTCATTTTTTTAATCATATTTTTGTTAGAATGACTGCTAAACTTTTTTAAATATCATCTCTTAAAGCGATTGTTGACTGATACAAATAATTTTGGACAAGACTTTTACCCATGTTGAGTAGTATGGTTATTAGCACAAGCCTTTAAAAAAAATGTTGTTATCCTGCCTCTCAAAAAGGTTCGGAAAATTCGCTAAATAAGCAAAATCGTTACCCTTAATCGCAAACCTCGTAAACCCAGAATTGATTGAAATTAAGATTTTTGCACTAACCACTAACTTGACAATGAACGAATATTTCTAGAAAACCTCATACCTGTATACCACTGTATATTTAATTAAATATACAGTGCTTGTCTAAAGTCAGGACCCCCTTTTAACTTTTTAATTGTTTGGTATTTTTTCATGAAAATTTATTTATTTATGTATTTATTGGTTGACAAACAGGGGTACAAACAGGTAGGAACCCAAACGAGTATCCACAAAATTACATATACTTAGACATATAAAGATAAAGAACAGATATGAGACATAACTAAAACTAAAACTAGAATAGTATTTATATTTATAACAGAATTGCAAAGATTACTATTTTAGCAATGAGTATAATATTGCGTTTAATCTATTTTATTTAAGTATATTTTTTAAAACTCTCTTTATAGTTTCCAGTGACATTAAAAAATATCTACATTGTCTACATTGTTACATTTATTGGCACTTTTTGATATTCGACATAAAGGCGAATTCTGAGAGCAATTTGTTCTTCTAAAAGGAATATAAAATAGATCATTTGATCGAAGGTTAACCTGAGGGGTATTAAAAGTTATTACGGAAAGAATATCAGGACTTGATAATAAATTATTAATTATTTTATATAAAAATAACACATCTGAAATAGTTCTTCTGACATGAAAGCGCTGTTGAACCAGAGTAGCATCGCCTCGATAAAACGCTTTAAAAGAAATAAATTTTAGGAACCTATTTTGAATATGTTCAAGCCGATCTATGTATACAGCATACCTTGGATTCCAAATGATACTACCAAAGTTTAATTTGCTTAAAACAAAAGAGTTGTACAAACAAATAATTGATTTTACGTTTGAGAATAGAGCACATTTTTGCATAACATATCCCAACATTCTGGACGCAGTGGTAGCAACCATTTCTATATGATGCAAATCAGACATTAATTTGAGTCAAGGAGGATACTCAGGTCCCGCACATGCTCTACTTTGAGGACTTTAGTAAGGCAACATTAACCAAATTTTAGGCAAGAAATGAGACATACAAATGTCAGACTAAGAGTTGGGCGCCATTTTGAAAACAAAAATGAAATGAAAGGGTGGTCCTGGTCACATCATTTTTAAGCTCTTAATGAGTAACTTATAACCCTAGAATATAAAGACAATACGTTCTTCTACAAGCATGCTAAAAAATTACTTTTTCACACGCATTTTAATTTGAAAACTGTCTCTTTCCTGCATGGCGTGTGAAAACATTTTTCCTGCACGCATTTTTTATTTAAATAAATATGTTCTCCTATAAGATTTTTCCGGTATATTACTACATTAGTACTTTTATCTTTTGGTACCATATAAGAGTAATAAAAAATAAAATTTTGTTAGATTGTAACTTAAAATGAACTTTAAAGAATGTACATGTCTCTTTTATGCTTGTAGAAAAAATATTAATCCTAACTCCTTATTCTAACAAGTGCGGAAAGTTACTTTCCGCACTAACTATTACCTACTACAAAATGGCGAGACTTTAAAAATTATCTGAATACCCGATTAGATGGCCATATTCAGGGCCGTATTATCCACTAGGCTGACTAGGCTACAGCCTAGGGCGCCATGAAAAATAGGCGCCAGACAGGGGAGTTAATAGGCGCTAGACAGGGAGTTTTGAAAAAGTTTAGGTTAGGTGGGGATTTTTGGTGATTAATTTCTCTGTGAATAAGATGCTTTGGAATGAAATAGGCGAGAAAAAGGAGGGAAAGACTTTTTTTTTTGGACATCCAATTTTATTTCTGATAGTGAAGTAAGGCGCCTGGTACTCAAAAGAGGTGCTACAAAGGAAAGCCCCTTTTATTTGCTCTTCAAAAATAAAAATAAATTTCTTTCAGAACTAGCTATTGGTCAAGGGAACAAGTTTGGTAAATTAAAGACAATATGATCTCTACTGATCGGCGGATTCACATACAGGTTGTCCCGCGACCAAAATGGACTTTAAATAATTTTTAAAAATTTATGAATATTGTAAACTCGGTGGGATGAATAATAAACTTAAGACTTAAATATTTTCACAGTTATGGCACCATCAGTTAAAAGTTAATGTCAAATTCCTTCCTTCAAATAGGACACCCCTTATGTAATTATACTATATTGTATTTTTTTTTGTTTAGATTCTGCGTAAAATTCCAAACACATTTTAAATGTAATGTCCTTTATCTAAATCCAATGGTAGGTTTACATCTTTTAATTTATTGTATGATATTTATGTCCAATAAAAATGTAAACATAAAAAAATTCTATTAGACATACATTTGTGACCGTTTACATTAGCCAGAATTGTCTGTCTGACATAAATATCATGCAATAAATGTCAGATGTAAACCTACCAAACAGTTTTTGACTTATTTTATTTCAAAAATGTTTCCAGAATAACATGTAACCATCAATTTCTTTTAATCAAATGCCTTAAATAACAATCAGTGTTGAGTTTCTCGAAGAGAAAAACTTTTTCAGTAAATTGTATTAAAATTTTGACACCCAATAAATAGAGGGTGGTCAAAAATAAACGTTAAAGTCACAAAATTAAACCGATTTTTTCTAAATGGCAACTTTGGCCCAGTTTTACAATTGCCACCCAAGTTATGGGTCAGTTGAATTCAAGTGGTATTAGAGCATGCTCGTTTAAAATATATTGCTGTCACTGTTAGTATTTATTTGAACAGGATGAACAGGTTCATATACCAGTAGGGTTCAACTAAACCATAACTTAAGTAGCCCTTGTAAAACTGGGCATTAATGGGAAGGTATTAAATATTTTAAAAATAACATTAAATGTATTCTGGAAATAAATAGTACGATTTAAGGCGGTTATTTTGTAAAAAATTGTACTTACGATAGTTGGTGTCTCCGATAATCCTTCATAAACAACGATAGCAGATTGGTTCTGTACCCTATTCATCCAGACTGCCACGAGCGAAGTGTTAGTTGCCCAAGTTACAGCTGTAATTATAGGTTGCCTAAAATGTTTTTTATTTTACTAAATAAAAACTATACAGGGTGATCCTTAACCTATACGCATAAACTTGAGAAAACATTGTTAAAAACCTACCATGACTTCTTCTTCTTCTTCAAGTGCCATTACTCAAACCGGGGTATACACGGTCATGCAAACCTAAAACGCATTTGCATGAAAGCCAATGTCAAATGAAGCTTTTAATACACACGATCCAGATGTACCTGTCAGTTTAGCGTCAGGTTGGGCAGCTGGTAGTGTGATCAACTTGAACATAAGCGTAATTCAGCGAAAAGATTTTTTTGTTTTTGTCAATGTATTCATTACCTTTAACTTTCCAAAAGCAAGGATAACCTTGGTACATATCTATAAAATCACCCAATACATCTTCCTGGCGCCAATGAGCCATTTTTTTAACTCAAAATCAACAATATAACCCCGTAAACGACGTTCCTAAACTGAAACGGTAACTGACATGTCCTACACATGGACAAGTTTGCACGACGCGCGCCCCGAATAATCAAACTTGGACATCGAGTCGCATGCCAAGCCAGATGTGACAGTTTTTTAATACACATGGGCACATTTGCGCGCAAGCTTTAGGCTTTTGGACAGATGTGACAGTTTTGCATGACCGTGGATACCCCGGTTAAGAGCGTGAGCGCCCGCAAGCACATATCTGTGTTGCCTAACCGTTCTTACACAAATATGCGGGACCATTAATTTATTTACGGCCTTCCGAAGCACTATTTGAGAGGGTTTACTAGGCAGAACCCTACACAGTTGTTTCCTATTGCCTTCTGTAAGGTGACAAGCCATTAAAAATTTCAATATATACGTCGAGAATCGAACCACTTTACCAAGGTCGCCACAAACAAGGATAAATAATATATAATATTTTTATTTATGTATTAAACAATGACTAATAATAAAAGAAAAACTTAGTAAAATATTTTCACTTAGGTAAAAAATCAATTATTTTAAACAGAAGAAAATCGTGAAATGTATAAGCATACATAATAACTACTAATAAAAAAACCCGTGAACATTTTTTTTTAATGAATAATCTAATAAATGATTTGTTCTTTGTAAAAAGTAAACCAATAACCAAGGTGTTAAAATATTTGGTATGCTGTTAGTACTCTTCTAATATTTGGGGTTTAATGTAAGATTATATTTACGTTATTAGAATTAAAATTATGGCTTGTAATTATTAAACCAAATTATTTTTACAAACTATAATTAGTCTTTGTTTCTACACACAAAATAGGTAAGTATGTACCTTGTTTGCCAGTACATTAGTGAATATGAATCCATATTTTTTTTAATTAAAATAATTAATTATCTTCCTAACTAAAAGTGTTTTTTTACCTTTTTTTTAATTACACCGGCACACAGAAAAAAGAAAGCTTTCTGTGCACAGGATGCTACGGTTAGTTGCTGACCCGCTGAATCGGAGTTTCAAGTCAGTTTAGACTGTACACCCTCAAATTTCGAGTAAATTGCAAAATACTTAAAGAGTGGTGCAAATTTTCTCTATTTCTTTTAGTTTTTTGCAATCTATTCAAAATTGGAGGAGGTACCTCCAAAACTGATTTAAAATTCGGATTCAGCGGGTCGAAGGCCTGTAGATAGGTCACGTCCGCTTTACATCAAACTTTTTTTTGTACATCGGCCAATAGATACTATATAAAAAAGTTTTGTACACCGAACAGGGCCTATTTACCACCGAACATATGTTCACCCATTTTTTACGGTTTTTTGCAATTTACTCAAAATTTTAGGGTGTACGGCCTAAACTGACCTGAAATTCGGATTCAGCTAGTCAAAAAACATGGCCCTAGATAGGTCGCGTCCGGTGCAGAGAAAACTTTTTTTGTGTGCCGGTGTTTGTTAATAGTTATTGTTTGTTTATAGCAATTATTTCCCAAGTGAAGCTAGCTTGGCTTTATTGCTTTATTCTTTGACACTTTTCCTTATAACACAAATTATAATTAATATCTTTATCTGGCAAAAACAAAGAATACCGAATAATCCATGTAATTTTTGGAATCAGGTAAAAATAAAAGAAAATTTTTTTTTAGTGGTTAAAATGGACAATAGCTTTAAGTCCCTATGGCCCTTTGGGTGGTCATATTCGTTCTCAGTTCAGTTGTAGTTTTAATTGAACTGTTAAAATAAAAAAATAAAAACATAGAAACGGATTTAATTTTTTACTTTTACACACATGGAAAACTGAGATTTCGACTAAAAGTAAAAACGAACTAATGGATATGACCGTGTAAAAGGCTCTTTAGTTAAATATATTTTTTTATAGTCGTTGTGTTTATTTTAAAAATAAGCAATAGAAAATACTTACAGGGATTGTAAATCAGATGGAACCTTTAATTCGGTGGTTTGAGATGTAACTAAATCATGTACAAATAAATTTACGGTAGGATTGGGTGTTCCTGCCTAAAACAAATTTTATATTTTATATAAGGACTCAAAAAGTACTTTATAATTTAAATATATAAAAAACTGTATCAATTGAGGTCATTCAAAAACAACTTTCGACATCATTTATTATCCACTGTTACAAAAAAACTTCTTTCTTTAAACCAGGGCTAAGACCCAATTAAGTGAGTTAAGGTATCATGTACATAAATAATAGACTGGGCAAAAAACAACTTTTTTATTTAAAAATATATCGACAATATTGTTCAAGATGACAAAAAGTGAAGTTTTGATCTTCGCGACGTACTTTTTGACAAAAATCTTTTTTATGCAAGACTCAAACTGTTAATCTTAAATTTAACTAACAAAAATTATTAAATAAAATTAAATTTCCTACAAAAAAGCTTTTTACTTAAATTGTTTTTAAATAAGCTGTTTTCATGTTATTGGGTTTTAAACATTGAACTGTTTTTGCAATTTTATTTCTTGAGTTTGGATTTTTGTTACTACTACAAAAATATCGATATTTAAATATTTTTTTATGCATATTTGATACAACACAAAAATCTATTTCTTTTTTTTTTTTGTTGTTTTTATTTTAGGTATGATTCTACACTAATCTATTCTATTGTTTTTCCGCTGCGTTGCCAAATATAAATACCACGGTAGCCAAATTACCTTAAGCACTCATTTGAGTCTTATGGTATCGGTGGAACTACCTTAAGTTTATTATTAAAACTAAAGCATATGTATATTTTTACTAAGAATAACTTACCTTAGGATATTTTACAATATTTCCCCGAGGATACTGGAAATATAAACTTCCAGGTTCTCCATAAATTGGCACAACCATAATTGGAACTTCTGTATCATTAAATGTAACAAAAGCTATTTTTTTACTATCAGAAGAAAACCAAAGTGCTTTATTGGAACTAAAAACTTCCTCTGCAACAAAAATATTTTTAGTCCAAAAGTTGTGCACATGGAAAGTCAAAAAATAATAAAAGTCACAACTGATATGTAAAGTCTAAAATATTTTAGACCTACGAGGGCAATCCGATAAGTACTTAGCCTGTAAAAAATAACGAAAACTATGGAAACGTGGCCATTTATTTCTCAACATAGTCTTCTTTCTCTCGAGACACTTGACCCAGCGGTGATTCAACTTTTTTGGTTACGTTATCCTCTGCGGTAGCCGTTTTTGTAACTCCTAGGCGTGGCTCATCAAAAACCGACGTGCGACCACGTTGAAACTCATTAAACCAATTTTTGACAGTCGCAATCGAAGGAGAAGAGTCATCGTACTCAGCATTCAAGTGTTCTTTGAATTTGCTGCACGCGATCAAAACCAAAATATGAGTCTCATTCGACCAAAATTTTGACAGTAGCCGTCTACGAGAATATTCTGGACGATAGTAAATTACTCTTTTGATAGTGGCGTCATCCGGCGGTAAGGCTTATCGGATCGACCTCGTACAATCACCATTTTTAGTTGTAGTAATTTTTTAAAAGCATACCTTCATAAACCCAGTCCGGCATACCATTAATAACAAAACCTTCCCTACTTGTGGTTGTAATTGGTGTAGTTTCAGTTGATTCAGCAGATGATTTGTAGTAAATATTGTTTTCAAAAATGTACACTAACCCATTACCTAAAAGAAATGTTAGATGTCAATTATTGTTGGTTCATTAGGTGGCGTCCATAATTTACACAAGACTTTTAGGGGGCGGAGCGGGTCAAGGTTATTCTCACCATGAGTGGAGGAGGGTCTATCTGTGCAAATATCACGTAATTTTTCTACAGCTAGAAACTATTTAGTTTTTTATTACTAAGTTTAACTATGCTTTACGTCATAATCCGCTGGTTTAACTACAGAGGTTGTGACCCAAAGTTAGGTATTCAGGATGATTATTAACCTAACCACAGACCTATACGCATGAACTTAGGAAATTATTGCCGGGGACAAACAATGACTTATTATAAAAGATGAGATATCTTAAAAACGGTTTTAAACAGAATAATTAAATTTGGAAGGGATAATAAAGCAATTACAATATACACTTAAAATACTAAAAATGTTTTTGCAGTTTATTTTTTTTTATTATGCAAAATTTGGAATGTGCTTCATCAATATTTCAGCGATTTTTTAAGGTGCCAACTCTAAAATATTTTTCTTGCTCGAAACCGAAAAAATATTTTGCAGAAACAATTTTTTTATCAAAAACCAGTATAAGGTTAAATCGTTAAGAGTTTCTTACCTATAGGAGCCCATTGCACTAGTAACAAATCAAGGCCTTTAATACTGTTTTCTCCTTGCAATACGGTCTTACTTCCTGTATTTAGGTTAATTATTGTGTACCGCGCTTTAAAACTATGCCGGTATAACTAAAACAAACATTAAAAATAAGGTTAAAAGTTATCTATTGAGACCCATTTCTTAGGTTTTAGGTATAGGCATTAATAAAACTTTTTTATAGAATAAAAGTTGTTCGTTTGTTATATTTACAAAAATAACTTTATTGGGACTGAACATAAAATATAAACATTTTAAAAACTATTTTGTCTTATGGTTATAAACTGTTTTTTAAAATTAAATTTTAGCGTACTTACTTTTTGATAATCATGTGCTACTAATAAATACTGACCATCGGCAGATACTTTGAAATCAAATGCTGTTAACATAATCTAAAACAAAATTATTAAATTAGAATTCCCCTTTTGTGACCACAGCTATTTTTTAAATAAGAAAATTAATTTATATAATACATATAATCCACCAATTCTCACCTTCGACATTTATTCAAACTAAATATATTCATATTTTACCGTAGCAGTATTTATTTAAAATATGTATATAGGGTGTTCTAAAAGTTGGGTAATTAATTTTACTAGAGTGGGAACCTCATAAAGAAAAATCAATTTACCAGAAATTATTTATATAAAAGTCGCCATATATAGCAGTTATTAAAAATATTAAATATTTAAAAACTACCTAAAATCTTATATTTTTACCTCTTTGGGTTCTAAAATATGAAATTTTTTGATTACTACTAATACTAAGCCTGCCTATTTTTTGTTTATATTTGGTTTTTTAGTTAGTTTTTAGATTAATTTTGCCTTTAACAAGAGGTATATTTTGTACTAGAGACTAGAGATAATAAATGCTTCGCTATATCTTGTTGTTCTCTCTTCATACCATCTAAACTAAGAGTGACAAAAAAGTTACGTCACTAACGTATGTCTCAGTAAAATGTCAATAGCTGTCGTGATCGAATTTCGATGTTATAGATACCTAAATATTTTTATTAATTTTTATGTAAAGTTAAATAAATAATAAAATTATAAGTTTTTAGTTCCCATATTTTTAACTAACCGACTAAACAAATCTATTCTGCCTTACGGTGACCCTGTGTCTAACAGCTCCATCACGCTGGAACCCGCTTTAGAAAAAACCAAAAATATTTAAACATAACATAGCCATGGGAAGACAAAACAATTGTTCAAAACTTTTTATCTCATTTATAACTACAAACGCTACTAATGATTGTAGTAAAGTTTATTTTTGTAGTACCAATAATTACGCAGCTAACCTAATAAATGTTGTTCTAAGCCAGAAAAAAATAAAACTGCGTTAAAAATTTTGGAATACACTAAAAATTGATTGTAGTTTATTATAGCGACGAAAAAATCCTAATCCCATACGAGTCAAAAAATATTTAAACATAACATAGCCATGGAAGACAAAACAATTGTTCAAAATTTTTTATCTCATTTATAACTACAAACGCTACTAATGATTGTAGTAAAGTTTATTTTTTGTAGTACCAATAATTACGCAGCTAACCTAATAAATGTTGTTCTAAGCCAGAAAAAAATAAAACTGCGTTAAAAATTTTGGAATATACTCAGAATTTATTGTAGCGACGAAATAAAAATCTTAATCCTATACAAGTCAAAAAATATTTAAACATAACATAGCCATGGGAAGACAAAACAATTGTTCAAAACTTTTTTATCTCATTTATAACTACAAACGCTACTAATGATTGTAGTAAGTTTATTTTTTGTAGTACCAATAATTACGTAGCTAACCTAATAAATGTTATTCTTAGCCAGAAAAAAATAAAACTGCGTTAAAAATTTTGGAATACACTCAAAATTGATTGATTAAGATTTTTTTCGTCGCTACAATAAACTACAATCAATTTTAAGTATATTCCAAAATTTTTAACGCAGTTTTATTTTTTTTTCTGGCTTAGAACAACATTTATTAGGTTAGTTGCGTAATTAATGGTACTACAAAAAATAAACTTTACTACAATCATTAGTAGCGTTTGTAGTTATAAATGAGATAAAAAAGTTTTGAACAATTGTTTTGTCTTCCCATGGCTATGTTATGTTTAAATATTTTTTGACTTGTATGGGATTAAGATTTTTTTCGTCGCTACAATAAACTACAATCAATTTTGAGTGTATTCCAAAATTTTTAACGCAGTTTAATTTTTTTCTGGCTTAGAACAACATTTATTAGGTTAGCTGCGTAATTATTGGCACTACAAAAATAAACTTTACTACAATCATTAGTAGCGTTTGTAGTTATAAATGAGAAAAAAAAGTTTTGAACAATTATTTTGTCATCCCATGGCTATGTTATGTTTAAATATTTTTTGACTTGTATGGAATTAAGATTTTTTTTCGTCGCTACAATAAACTACAATCAATTTTGAGTCTAATCCAAAATTTTTAACGCAGTTTTATTTTTTTCTGACTTAGAACAACATTTATTAGGTTAGCTGCGTAATTATTGGTACTACAAAAAATAAACTTTACTACAATCATTAGTAGCGTTTGTAGTTATAAATGAGATAAAAAGTTTTGAACAATTGTTTTGTCTTCCCATGGCTATGTTATGTTTAAATATTTTTGACTTGTATGGGATTAAGATTTTTTTTTCGTCGCTACAATAAACTACAATCAATTTTGAGTGTATTCCAAAATTTTTAACGCAATTTTATTTTTTTCTGGCTTAGATCAACATTTATTAGGTTAGCTGCGTAATTATTGGTACTACAAAAAAATAAACTTTACTACAATCATAAGTAGCGTATGTAGTTATAAATGAGATAAAAAAGTTTTGAACAACTGTTTTGTCTTCCCATGGCTATGTTATGTTTAAATATTTTTTGACTTGTATGGGATTAAGATTTTTTTCGTCGCTACAATAAACTACAATCAATTTTGAGTGTATTCCAAAATTTTTAACGCAGTTTTATTTTTTTCTGGCTTAGAACAACATTTATTAGGTTAGCTGCGTAATTATTGGTACTACAAAAAAATAAACTTTACTACAATCATTAGTAGCGTTTGTAGTTATAAATGAGATAAAAATAGTTTTGAAGAATTGTTTTGTCTTCCCATGGCTATGTTATGTTTAAATATTTTTTGACTTGTATGGGATTAGGATTTTTTTCGTCGCTACAATAAACTACAATCAATTTTGAGTGTGTTCCAAAATTTTTAACTCAGTTTTATTTTTTTTCTGGCTTAGAACAACATTTATTAGGTTAGCTGCGTAATTATTGGTACTACAAAAATAAACTTTACTACAATCATTAGTAGCTTTTGTAGTTATAAATGAGATAAAAAAAGTTTTGAGCAATTGTTTTGTCTTCCCATGGCTATGTTATGTTTAAATATTTTTTGACTTGTATGGGATTAAGATTTTTTTTCGTCGCTACAATAAACTACAATCAATTTTGAGTGTATTCCAAAATTTTTAAGGCGGTTTTATTTTTTTTCTGGTTTAGAACAACATTTATTAGATTAGCTGCGTATTTATTGGTACTACAAACAAATAAACTTTACTACAATCGTTAGTAGCGTTTGTAGTTATAAATGAGATAAAAAAGTTTTGAACAATTGTTTTGTCTTCCCATGGCTATGTTATGTTTAAATATTTTTTGACTTGTATGGGATTAGGATTTTTTTCGTCGCTATAATAAACTACAATCAATTTTGAGTGTATTCCAAAATTTTTAACGCAGTTTTATTTTTTTCTGGCTTAGAACAACATTTATTAGGTTAGCTGCGTAATTATTGGTACTACAAAAAAATAAACTTTACTACAATCATTAGTAGCGTTTGTAGTTATAAATGAGAAAAAAAAGTTTTGAACAATTGTTTTGTCTTCCCATGGCTATGTTATGTTTAAATATTTTTTGACTTGTATGGGATTAAGATTTTTTTCGTCGCTACAATAAACTACAATCAATTTTGAGTGTATTCCAAAATTTTTAACGCAGTTTTATTTTTTTTTCTGGCTTAGAACAACATTTATTAGGTTAGCTGCGTATTTATTGGTACTACAAACAAATAAACTTTACTAAAATCATTAGTAGCGTTTGTAGTTATAAATGAGCTAAAAAATTAGGTTTTTTCTAAAGCGGGTTTTAGCGTGATGGAGCTGTGTCTAACCTCAAACCAACCTTGTAAACGTAAATTTTTCGTGGAGCGTAAGCCGCTTAAAACAATTTTGAATGTAGGGTGGCGTTATTTAATTTTAATATTATACAATTACTGTGAAGTAATCGAATTGTTAATACAGTTCGTCGTTATTATTAAATATGCCGCAACGATATACAGAAGCCGAACAAGATCCTATTTTTAAAATACTTTACTTTAGTAAAGTATTTTCAAATGGAGCAAGAACTAGGTAAACCTCCATTAGTTACCTGTGAGTGCGGTATTAAATGTAAGTTAAAATATATTAATTCAAAGTTTTATAAACATAATAAAGCACTTTTAAAAATCTGCTAACCTCTCTAAATCAAAATGTCAACATTTTTGATTTGTTTTAGTACTGTCATAATACACGACCTGCCCTAATCTCTATATGACGTCACGTAATGTAAGAAAACATTCAACACCTCTGGAACAAAGTATACGTCATTTGTACAATAACCCTGGCAGTCCTGAGAATATTTTTACATTTTAGGTATTCTCTTTAATAAAAATGGCACACGTTTATAAAATCAATCAAATATTGATTATATTATTTACTGCAGTGACCTACAGGGAATGGCAATATAATAGTAACTCATTAGATTTTGTTTTTAATAAATGTAAATATATGCTCTATTTAAAACCGCGTTTATATAGAGGGTAAGTTTTTTTCAATGTTGATACAGGAATCTGCTGCAGCTACAGCGGATTCCTGTATCGACTTTGAATTTGTCTAAAAATATCATGGCTTACCGGATATTTTAAAATAACAGTTTTTTGCAAATAATATTTTTGTCTGTGGCCCCCTTAATATCGAAATAGAGAAAAAGTTAAATAGATAAGTATGTTGACACTAATAAGATGTAATCTAATATTTAATGTAGTAGGCCCTCTTTGGGCTATTTATTGAGTTTATTTTTTAATTAGAAATCTTAGTTGGCTATATTATTTTTAAAAGGGCGTTTAACTATATCAAAATATACTTAGTTTTATCTATTAAAGTACAATTTTTAAATGAAATTACTGAACAGTACAGATATATAAATAAGTGATAAACTTTATACTTTCGGTACTTTAAACTGAAAAAAAACACCTGACCAAAAAATGTATTATATTGGTTTAAAAAGTCATAGCCATTACTAGGTATTTTTCTCAATATGAAGTGCCCAAAGTATACAGACAGATCCACTGTAGTAGAAACATAGGAAACATTTAAGCGAATTGACTTACATTTGCCTGATCGAGCGAGCGTTAACAAAACTCGCAAAAACAATGCGATCGATAAATGTGGAATGATTTTGAAGATTTAATTTTGAATTAAAATATTATTTGCTTTCTTGCAGCCGCAGCCACTGCAAATACCTGGTAAGTTCTCGAAGCGGAGAGTAGTAAATTCACCAGTTCCCTGCCTATGATTCTAGTAGCGTGGACCTGCCTGTAGACCTTTAAATAACAAACTTTTTTATTGTTAATCATTTTGAAAATATTTTCTTTCTGGCTTTGATCCGCGCAAAAACATCCATTTTATCTTTATAATCAATTTCTTGGAGGAGTTGATCTTTAGTTGACAGTAACGCAAGATAATTAAGTCTAACTTGGCCCATACTTGCTCGTAAATAAGCTTTCACTCTTTTCAAAATCAAAAAGATAATTCTCCTGAACAATTTGTAGCCAGTATACTACAAGTCATATTTTTATTTCAAATAATGTGAACAATAGTACAGATAAAATTTCTTCCGCTTCCACAACACTTTGGTCCCTACCACAGACGCCCTTAGAATGGATTATCTTTACTTTTTGCCTTTAAAATTTTGGCATTTCAAAAATATTTTCCGTCCCTCAAATTCTGCTTCTCTAGGCCTGGGCCTCACGTGCCTACATAGAAAAACTCACCCTGTACACAATTTTTAGTAAATTGGCTTCTCTTTACAAGTTCTATAAGCTGTTTAAACAAACTCAGTTGTTAAAACTTCCTTTATAATAGTAACACAGAAATAGTAGGCTATAGAGAATCCTGTCTGGATGCCATACTTTATGTACTAATTTGCATCTGGCAGGTATTTATCTGCAGATATCGCGTGACATTACATAATATAACAAAAACATATTTTTATTCCACACCAGCATAAGTTCTTTATTTTCTTTGTTCCTTTTGCATCAGATAAACAAGTGTCATGAATAATTTAATATAAATTTAAGCACTTTATGTTCGCATAATATGTTTACCAGTGTTCTACTTTGTATTCATCTGGTTGTGATGTTGTTTTCAGCCAGAAATTTTATGCAAAAATAAATTGAGATCGTACTTACACTCTCATTAGAAGACAAAAGACGACTAGTTGAGCCAGTTGCTAAATTATACAAAATTACGTCTCCTTTTTCATCTGTGTATAAAAACTGACTCCCTGAAACAAAACAAACAAATAAAATCATAATAATTAATAATTAGATTATATATTTTATTGAATTTAAATAATGAGACAAACAGTTTCAAATTAATTTTGTAAGTTAAAGTGTTTCTAGGAAAGAATCCTGACATACATTAAAGGTTCGCGCGCACTTATCCGGTCCGTCCCGCCACGGAACGGGCCACTACGGAACACGATTTTATTGTCACATGGTATTTAAATAAGGCAGCGCGCACTTTCCGGTAACGGAACGTAACGGAACGAAACGTTGTCAGTGGCAATCGAGGCAGAGAATACTTTTACCGACAGTTTATTGCGTTCTCTGGTGGAGTGAAGAAGTGGGAGTTAGTTTCGACATCACACACAGTATTTTCTTGTCAAACTGGAGGAAAAAAATATTTTTATAGTCTAAGATCCGAATAGGAAGCGATCTTCACCTATCTGTTTACCGGATAAAAACTATGTAATATTAAATATACTGTTTAAGCAAAGGTTTTGCTACAGGGTAGTCTAAAAAATATGCCCAAATCTTTTTTAATTTAAAAAAATTACCTCAAAATTTTTGACACACCCGGCATAATCGTAACCCCCATTTTTTAAACACATTTTAAGGTTATTTAATAAAGTATTTTATGTTTACATACCCAATGTACCAAAAAATTGTAATAATTTTTCAAAATTTAAAATTCAAACACTTTTCTAGGGCTTTATTTATAAAAGTGAAGAAAAAAATAGTGATATATAGTCATGTAGAGTTAAAAAGAATTGCCATTATACAGGGTGTGTCAAAAATGTTAGGGTTATTTTTTTAATTTAATTATAGTTTTGACAAAAAAATTGATCGCTTCTTGGATTTATGTGAATTTTCTTGATACATGTTTTTCTTTTCTCCGCAAAGTAAACTTACAAAATTATATTTAAATTCATTTTGAACCAAATTATCGGGGGTAAAAACACAAGTGCATTAAAATTGTCGATAATTTTGCTTAAAAGCGTATTGCCTAGAAACTACTAGAGTTTATTTTCATATTTTGGCGAAAGAGCCCGACTCCTTTGGAGATGATAATGGCTGAATATGAAAATAAAAGAGAGTAGTTTTTAAATGGCAATACACTTGAAAGCTAAGTTATCTGATGTTTTGATGCTCAAAGAAAGTGAATCTATCAAATGAAGGAATAATAATTTTCTAAACAATTTATTTAACAATACAACAAAAACAATCGAAAAAAAAACTAATAATTATTAAAGACACAGTGCAATTTTCGATTTCTACTAGGCAATTATCGCTGTAATCACGCGATAACTGTCGAGTAGACAAATGGGTGAGTGTAATTTTCGTTGAAACTGAGAAGAAATTTTGCAGCTAGTGCACGTTAAAGAAAAAATTCGAGTTCAGTAGTGGTCCGTTTGAATAAACTCCTTAAGTGGGGTGTTTTCAGAAGCAAATTGTAATCACCAATGAATATAAATAAACTTTTAGATTTCAGTATTCGGCCGTTTCTAGTTTTCCTTGCGCGGTCAATATTATTGAAGCAACATTTTTGACGCAGTATATTATAATTTATTGCACTGCCTACACGTTCAATATATTAATTAATATCGATATTAACACATTAGGGTGGCTTTACGCCAAAGTCCTATTTATTGTCATACCTCCATTTTTTCCAAATTGAATTTGGCACCACATAATTTAAAACCTATAAGAAAGGAGCAAGATGCTTGTTCGGACACAGGGTTACTAGATAGTATTCAAATATAAGACGTCATTTTCAGATAAAATCATTATGCCTTTTTTAAATCCAAAATATCATGCTGCTTACATTTTACATTATTCATAATATTCTTGTTTTTAATTCAGAAGTGCGGGTGGAGAGATGAATATAATAACCAATTTTAATTAAGGAACTATTTTTTAATTACAGTTTAAGGACTGACTATTTGAAAACCTGCAACCTAAAAATTATTTCCTTTTTGTGTTTAATTTTGCATATTTTAATTTTTGTTTTTGTTATATTCTTCTGAGACATGAGCCTAGCCGGTTTTCATTTTTCGGTAAAAAATTACTTTTGGTATAGAAAAACCTATTTAATTTTTTTCTATTATTTCTTTTTGTATCTACAAAAAAATGGGTCCATTAAAATAGACATCAAGACATATTTACTAAAAAAATATTTTAAATAAAATTGTTTAAAACATTTTTAAGACAGATTTTAACAAACAACGTAGTTTTTGTTTTCATCCATGATTTTTAAACCTTACTAGTACTTTAGGTTTGAATCTAGAGTCTTAAGTTTGCTTAGTGATACATATTCTAAATGATTTTAATTGGACCCAATCCTATCGACCTTTTCTTCATCTGGCTCATCGACATTTTTTTATCTGGGTCCAGTGGCGGATTAAGAGTTTCCGAGGCTCTAAACACAGAGGCTGTGTAGGCCCTCTATTGCTGGAAGGTGGAAGGAAGTATAAACTAAAAGTTCATCAAAATAGAAAATGTAGTAGGTATAATTTAAAACTTTAAACATTTTTTTTTACGCGCGGTGGGTGAACAGGCACGTGGCGCGCTCACTTCCCGCCCGCCATACCGCGCACCCCGGCCGAGACCGTGGACCGCGTCACCCGCCTCGCCTGTACCGCGCTGGCAGGTTGTGCACTCGGATGGTCGCAGCGCGACGACAGGTGAGGGCGCGCGGGCGGGCGGTTCCCTGCGTGGGTGTATGCGAAGGGGAGTATCGCTATATTGGAAGCTAAATAAAAAATATTAAAGTGGTGTTTTATAATGAAGTAAACAACTTAGACAAACCAAAAACTGCCCGCGCCTTGTGAAACGCCAGCAGAGAATGGAGGCCCCTGGAGAATAGGGGCCCCAAGCACGTACTTGTAGTGCTTATACGTTAATCCGCCACTGTCTGGGTCGATACAATCTTTATATTCATTGTCAGAAATATTGTCCCAATAAGATTGGTTTGAGTTTTTAGACATTCTAAGAGTTTTTTATTATTCTTTCTAGATCTTAGATATTTGCTGCCGACGACCTAATGTCCATTAAAATGGACTTATTGCTTTGCGTTAAAAAGCAAAAATTATTTTTTTCCAAAACTGCAAATGTACCTGTACGGATACGGTGAACCCTAAACTACAAATATAATAAAAAAACTTAAGTTATAACATAGATATTCTAGGAAATCCGGAGTTTATATTTTTGTGTGTTAATAATGCGCCTGTTTTCGTAAAATAAAAGTGCAAAGACAATTTTTTTTATTGTGTTAAATTAGGTCCTGTATACTACTTAATATGGGGTTAAAATGTCCTAGTTTTTAAGTAACTTTATTCCGATAAAAATTCCGCTTTTGTCCAAAACACGCCATTATATTGTGAATTTCTTTTTTAATTTCCTGTCTACTGGCTGTTAAACGGATTTGCCAATCTACAATTACAATGAAATAAAAAGAAACCTAGCATTTCAATTTACATATTATTATATTAACATAAGCTATAAAGAATAAGCCGACCTATATTTTAATTCAGGAAGTGCCTTAATGCCCTTCTTTAATTTAAAATATTAACTTAATTTTCAATAATTTAAACAGGTTAAGGGACTTAGCTTACAAATTATGTAAATATAAATTTTCTGTTTTATTTCTACGATTTTAGTGTTAATCTTTGACCTGTTCGTGTATGTGTCTTACCTATATTACGAGATCCCAAAAGAATTTTTTATATATTAAATATAGTATTTAAACAACGGGGTTGCCTAAAAAATATGAACAATGGTATATTTGAATTAAAAAAATAACCTGAAAATTTTTAACACACCCTGTATAATGACGAGGAGCCCTTTTAATTACAATACATTTTAAGGCGAGTTAATAAAAAATTTGGTTTACATTATACAAAATGTACCAAAATTGTAATAATTTTTCAAAATTTAAAATTAAAAAAATTGCATGGCATTATTTATAAAATTGAAGAGAATATAGTCATATAAGTACTGTCATGTAAATGCCATTATTGCCATTATACAGGGTGTGTTAAATATTTTAAGGGTATTTTTTAAAATAAAATATGGCCTTGATTATATATTTTTAGGCAGCCCTATTTCGATACCTTTGCTTAAATACTATATTAAATATAAAACAGTTTTTATCCGGTAAACAGATGGCTGAAAGTCGCTTTCTATTCGGATCCTAGACTATTAGAGATATTTTTTTGTTGGACCACAACCCAACCTATGAAAGGTTTTAAATCTTGGGACAGAAAATAAAATTCTTGCAAGCAGAATATGGATTTTCTAGAAAATATATTTTTAATTTAAAATAATTTTTCTTGAAGAAAAGCAATATTTTTCTTTAAAAAATTACATAATCTTCTTGTTAAATAATGTTATTCCTACTATAGGTACTGTATAAGCAGTAGCTAAAGGTATATCGGCTAGTAAAGCAACAAGAACATGCCGGTATTCACGTTAGACTGTCTCTTTTTCTTACATTGCCTATGAGTTATGTTATTTAGCTAATTCGGTATATTCCTTAAACAAGTATATATTCTTTAAATAAGACACAATTTGTCTTAAGTCTTAAATACAGAATAATTAGATAGGCGATATTTAAGGATTCACCCATCTGGTTACCTACCTATTCTTACAGAAAAACTAAAATATATTTAGCCACTAACAAGTAATATTGTTAGTCTCTACTTACAAATAAATTCGAGTTTGAATAATCGCGTATAGAAAATAGCATCTACAAAGAAAGCATATCGACGGTTTCCTGCCAAAAGGGCGTATCCACATAATTTATGATTTTCTTTTATGTAAGAACATAAGAGCTTTTAGCACGTTCGAAATTGTAATAAATGTTGATATGCTACAAAAAGAGTGCAATAATTGGCTATTCTATTGAGGCAGGTAATACGGCATTCTGGCATGTCAAACAAATTGCCATAAGCGTCAAATTTTGCGAAAAAAAGAAAATTACATATTATATGGATACGCCCATCTGGCAGGAAACCCTCAATATGTAAATATTCTTAAGTTAAAAAATCTTGTTTACTTGACTAAATCTATTTTTATGCTTGTGCTGAAAAGACTCTTTTAAGAATATCTTTTACTAATAATAGGAGTATTAGTCTTTTAACTTACAACTAATTGAGTTAAAGCAAATTGATTTAAATTATAAAATTTCTCTTTGTGTGTGCAATGACGCTTAAGGTCAAAGACAGGTGAAGAAATTAATCTCACAATGGCCTAAGTATGTCACAATATTTAACTCAGGATAGTCACGTCCAGAAAACTGCCCTCTGAGGTATCACCTCAAAAATATAGGAAAGACTATAGGTTTTATGACAGATCAAGCGAAACCCTGAAATATATACTATGTCTATCTCTATAAAGTTGGCACTACCACATACGAAAAGAAAGATGGCATAATGTGATTAATTTGTCGCTTTTTTGTAAATTGTCGCGAAATTAAAAAAATCAATGGTAGTGCTAAATTGATATCAAGTTAGCATTACCACTTCTCGAAAACAATTTTTTAATTATCGGAAAAACGTCTTATCTAGTGCATAATTTGTCGCTTTCTTAACGTGATTTTGTCGTGCAAAAATAAAATTTGTCGCGAAATTTTTTAAACTTAAATTCGGATATTCTTATGAAAATCTCACCTAGCATAATTTGTCGCTTTTTTGTCGTGGTTTCGTCGTGCAAAAAAAAGTTCTCGCGCCTAATGGTAGAGCTAAGATAATATCAAGTTAGTACTTTTTAAAAACAATCATTTATTCATTCAGTTTTGTAAAACTGTAACACTGGGGTGGTCATGATTAGATCTGGTTAGTTAATTTTTATGTTTTTTTATTCGCTTTATTGAGGAGTTATATAACATTGATTTTTATTTCATTTTGCTATAAACATTATGTTTGCACGACAAAAAGCGACAAATTATGCACCAGATAAGACATTTGTCCGATAATTGGAGATTGGTTTCGAGAGTTGGTAATGCTAACTTGATATAAAGTTAGCACTACCATTGATTTTTTTAATTTCGCGACATTTTTTTTTTGCACAACAAAAAGCGACAAATTATGCATTATCTGTTCGATAATATAATTGATTGTTTTTGAGAAGTGGTAATGCTAACTTGATATCAAGTTAGCACTACCAAAGAATCTAGTTATTTTGTGGCACTACCATTGATTTTTATTTCGCGACAATTTTTTTGCACAACAAAATTACCAAAAAAATCAACACATTAATCACATTATGCCATCTTTTATCTCGCATATGTGGTAGTGCTAACTTTATAGGGGTCTATGCCAGTGCATCACAATATTCTCAAAGAACATTTTTAATTCCCAAAGATATAAAAAGATTTGCTCCCCGCAATTTCCAATTTCGCGAAAAATTTGGAAATTAAGATGATCAACTGATGCAAGGTATTCACAAAAGATCTTCCGTAGGTCAATGTGGGAGTATAGAGTTATTATAATCCAAAAAAATTCATTTAGCATTGATTCATAGGAACTTACATAAAAAACTATTTTAAAAATAAGATAACAATATTTCTTTAATTTTTTTTAAATTTCCTTATTTATTTAAAGGCAAACATTATGTATAATAAACTTATTAAAAAGAAAATATTTTCTTGTGTATTTTGCTTAAAAAGTATTTTTGCCACCTTGATTAAATCTTTTACAGCGTTTTGCTAAATAAATGTATAGCGGAAGCGAGCCGGTGAGGTACAGTCATGGACAAAAGTATGGAAAGATTTGTATTCTGGTGATATTCTTAATATTTGTTAATTAATAATTAATTACATACTAAAACATAAACATTCACTACTAACTTAGTAAAATTTTATTCAACAAATGAAAATACAAAATAAAACAAATTCTCATATATGATAAATAAAAAAGCCTTGGACAAAAGTATGGAAAGAATATTTTTAAAAAGAAAAAAATTAAACATTCATTTTAAACAAACAATGTTCAGTATTTTGTTGAAAATCCCTTCGCCTTAATGACTTCCCTACACCTTCTTGGCATGGAATCAACAAGAATTCGACACACATCGACTGGAATCTTCCGCCATTCATCTTGTAGAACTTCCCATAGATCATTTTCATTATGAATAATTCTTTGCCTAATTTTCCTCTCTAACTGCTCCCAAAGGTGCTCAATTGGATTGAGGTCGAGGGATTGCGAAGGCCATTCCAGTAAATCAACGCTCTTCTCTAAAAACCAATTTTTTACTAAATGGGATGAATGTTTTGGGTCATTATCTTGTTGATATCTCCACAACAGCGGCATTTCTTCTTCGGCATAAGGTAACATAGTATTCTGTAATATGTCGCGGTACATAAAGCGATCCATTTTCCCAGTTATTTTCATTATCGGACCCGTTCCAGACCTGGAAAAGCACCCCCAGATCATAACACTGACACCACCGTGCTTTACTGTAGGCTTTTGATACTTGATATCAAATTTTTTCCCGACAGGTCTTCTAACAAACGATCTTCCATCAGAACCAAATATTTTAAATTTACTTTCGTCACTCCAAAGCACCTGTAATGTAATATAGGTACCCCAGTTTTGAGGTGTCCAATTTAAATGTCTCTGCGCAAATTGAAGTCTGGCCTTTCGATTCTTTTTGGACAGTAACGGTTTTTTGAGAGCAACTCTTCCAAACAACCCAACTTCACATAGACGTCTTCTCACAGTTCGGGCCGTTATGTTTGTGTTGAAATGTCGACGAATTTCTGCATTAATTTGGGCGGATGACTTATGCGGATCAGCTATCGAAATTCTTTTAATACTCTTTTCAACATAGGGAGTAGTTTTTCTAGGACGACCTGACTTTGGCCGATTAGTAACGTTTCCTAGTAACCGAAACTTTTTTAGAATTTTTGAAACGACACCTTCGCTTAAGCCTAGATTTCTTGCTATAGTACATTGCTTTACACCCTGTCTTTTCAACTCGACAACTTTAAGTCGCAACTCTTCCGGCAAATACTTATTCTTGCCCATTCTTAATATGGTGCTGGTTATAGCAGTGATACAAATAAACTAATCCAATGATGTTAAATATTTAAAAAGGCTGATATGAAATAAACTTTCCATACATTTGTCCAAGACATAAACAAAAAACGCAGATAAGGTAGGAATGTCTATGGCCCAAAAAGTAAACATATGAAAATATTTAATACCTAAGCAGACCTATAAAATAAACGGCACAATTTATTGTTGTATACGAGGCGAGCTGAAAAAATGTTTGAAATAAAAATATTTCCATACTTTTGTCCATGACTGTATGTACATTTTTAAATAAAAATCTCAATAAAAAGCAAAGAAAAGCGAATCAGACTTTCCTTATGTACTGTGTTGGTAGAAGCTGGTAGACCAGTAAAATTGTAAAAAAAATGTAATCGTTTCGTGTTTAGACCATTGTAAAAGAAAGTTTGGGTGTAAAAAAATCAATTTTTAAAACAGTAGATTACTGGAATGTTTTTAAAACAATGAAAAAATAGGGGTTTTTGCACACAATTTACCTACAGGGTGTTTCAAAATTTAGCATAATTTTTTTACTATGGTCAGTGTGCAACAAACGGAAAACATTTTTATGTTTTTTTTGTCAAAAATCTGTATTCTTTATAAAAGTTGGTACATGGTCCTATAATTCATGTTATCAAAAGTTAAAGGATATGCAGCGTAGACCAAAAAATTAAAACAGTCGCGTAGCTTAGCGTAGGCGGTAGCGGCCTCGCGTCTGGGGGCCTCGCGGCGAGGGGAAGGTATGGAATGTAATATAGGTAAAATCCGAAATAAAAGATGCGGACGATCTTGGAGGTTCAAAATTATAAATCAGGGGCCCAGCAAAACTGTAAAACGTGTTAAAAGAATGTGGGAGGGCCCTTTTTGCTCCTCAATAATGTTTCCTTATAAAAGGGGCCTTGCAGACACGACTATGCCTAATTTTGGTCACGCAACGCCACTGAACTAAAAACTGCTTAGAAGAACCCTTATTTCGTAAAAGACAACAAAATTCTTAATGCACAACTTATTTAAAATCAAAAGTTATGTCTAATTACCAAGTCGTGGCCACCTATTCGAATTTTTAAAATTTATTGAAAATTTTTAAACTAACGCTGTATAATACAAATTTTTATTATTCTGATTTAATATTTTTTAAAGCAGTTTCAACTAACTTACTTTTAAATAAATTTAGACGAATCAAAGTGAATTTCTAAAATATAACATTATTTATTTTTTTATCTTACCGCTAACTTCAAGTTTGTTGCAAGGATATTTAAATGGCATCTAAAATTTTACAAATATTTTGCATTTTATTTAGGGCAAATATACAACAATGTGTGAATAAAAATTTCTTATTTGCCATACAAAAAGGCTTTTTTAATTCCTAGAAAGTGTAGAACAGGTAATTTAAAATTAAAAATAAATAGATAAAAAATTGAATAGGAAGTCATGAATTGGTACATAGGCAAACATTTTGATTCTAGATAACTTTTCTTTTACATATGTTGTTATATTTTTTAAAATAGGCGGACTTTACTTTTAACCAATTTTCAATCTTTCTGATATACTATGTATACCATTAAACTTTTAATAAAACTAGCCACTGCTAATAAACTTTGAGACTATGCGCTAGCTTTAATAAAGATTTTTTTTAAATTGCAAATAAAAAAGTTTTCATTTGTTGCACACTTAATGGAATACACTATAATACATGTATATGTCGCAGACAATTGGTTATTTTAGGCAAATGGCTTCTGCCTAGGCAAATCATGGCAAATACCTTCTGTCTGGGCAAATGATTTAATGAAAATAATTTTTATTTTAAAGCCATTTGCCTAGGTAAATGCCTTTGCCGTGGTCCTTGTTAGGAAAATAACTATGATATATTTGATAATATATTAGGCGTACAGTGTGTTTTGCAGACTACAGTAAAAAGCAAAAGCACGTGTAATTTAATTGGTTCGAAGCGCTTTAGACGGTCATGCAAAACTGTCACACTGGGGCGATAATGGTAAGTTTTCGTTAGTTAATTTTTTTAGTTTGCTTTATTAAGAAAAAAATTACTTATCCGAACTAACCATGACCACCCCCAACGTGACACTTTTGCATGACCGTCTGGTTATGCAAATATTTCTATTTCCATTTGGCTAAAAATTGCTTAGGCAAATAGAATTAAATGCAAATTAACTATGCATATATCATTTGAAAATAAAAATACACCATTTGCCCAGGCAAAGGCATTTGCCTAGGCAGAAGCCATTTCCCTAAAATAACCATTTGCCTGCGACATAAACACGTCGTGTCACTTCAAAACTTCCATGGGAAATTTTACCAATCGTGAAAAGAAGGCGGTCTGTAACTTTGTATTTTTAATTTTTGTTCACTTACAATTTAAAAATCAACAGACACTTCTTTCTCTTATGTGTATAATACTGTATTTACCGTTTAACTCGATACAAATCTCCACAGACAGAGAAGAACAGACTAAAATTAAATGTTTACTACATTTAAATAATCAGCGAGTTTTGGAGACTTTGTCTAATCGCTACCTGCCAGTATTCAACACACAAAGTTAATTGAAAGAATCGAGTTGGCACGATCTTTATACACAATATACATATATAGTTGAAAATAGAATTTTAAAGCTAGAAAAACATACAGGGTAATATTTTAAAAATAATAAATTTTGTAACACTTCCGGTTAAACTGGAAGCTGCAGAGGTTCTTCAAAAGGTCAATTATCCGCTTTAAAACCACTCTACATTTAAAACTAATGTCTTTGGAAATAAGAAAGTTATCAGCTATAACATGTCCGCTGGATCACCCGGGACATAAAAATCATAATTAAAACAATTCAATGGCTAAATCGGTCATTCCTAACCGATATAATTTACATACACGTTAGCATACATATTAAGTATTTTTGTTTTAAAAAAGGACAAGTTATTTAAATTGTTTCCATGTACGTACTTTCACTTTTTGTTGTATTTAAAGTATTTATTATGTCGTAAGACAGTTTTTAAATGCATATTTTTATTTTAGTAACGAACTTAAAGTTACCCCTAAATAAAAACAACAACACTATACGACAAATAAATTAAATATTTAAAGGTCTACCTCAAATTTATTTTCTTTATCAAAAAAAAAAAAAAAATATATAAAAAAAATTTAAAAATAATATAAAATTAGTTGTAATTGTATAAAGGACCGCAAAATAAAATTTTCATCAATAAAAAATTGGCTAAGAACTTAATCAGATTATTTCGTTCCTATAGAACTTGACTTTTATTTGAATCAGAAAAATAATAACGACATTTCAGATGATTTGATTATCAATGTTTAATACAAATTAGTTCTATTTTATTTTTCCTCTTAATAAAAAAATTCATATAATTAAGTGCAGCATAATATTATTAATATTTTTTACCCAATACATTCGAACCTTCGAGATTTGAACACTAACCTCGTTAATAACAGAACTTGGAGAAAACTTTAAAAAATATGTTATAACTAAAATCAACCATACTCGCCTAAATGTAAAAGCTAATACCAACTTTTGGTTATATTCTGTTGAATTCCGAAAGTTTTTTTCTACAGTAGGTAATAGTAGCTAGAAACAAATAAATATAAAAAGTAGGAATTTTAATTTTAAAAACATAAAAACACAAAAAGTTGGGGAAATGCCAATTTTTTTAAACCCTACTTTTGCGTTTTAAATTAATAACAATAACCGAGAAGTTTTACAGCAAATAAAATACCTAAATATGAAAACTTTACATTAAATTAACATCGTTAACATGGCAAACGAATATATTAATTTTTATGAAAAGGAAATTTATTACTTTTATTTTGCAAATGTTGCAATAGTTGTATTTTATAACTTTAATGAGCCATTAAAAAAAGTATTTATTTTATTATTGACAGTTCTTGGAGTTTGACCTAAGCATTTTTTTACCTTTTTGCGTTTCTAAATTATTCACTATCAAAAACCGGTTAATTATTTGTTTAACCTGATTTAAAAAAAATAAAATCATTATTTTTTGTATTTAAAAAAGGAAAATAGTTTTATAACAAATATGGAACTACTGTAACTTGTATGTAGAGTTGCGGCCGAGACGAGAAAATATCGTATCTCAACTCGTGTCGTCAAAACAATGGATGGATTTTCACGTTTTTTAAAAATTTCTAAACGAGAGGACGCTCTTCTCACACCAAGAATTTCTCGTTTCTTGGCCAAGAACTAAGTACTTTGGGTTTTTTAATACTGCTTTCTTTTGAAATATTAAAGAAAGATATATGGAAAAACAAACAGAAAGTTCCAAGGGCATTTTTAAACACTTGTGTGCTTTAAAATTTGATTAGAAAACTTATGATACACATACAATTATTATTAACAAACCGTTAAAAAAAGTGTGTTGCTAAAAAGTATGCGACAGTTTATTTTTTCGTGGTAGCGAAAAAACATGTTATTGAAAAATACGATTTTAAAATTAACCAATTTTGATAAATTACAATCTACGAAGGCTTTTGTGGAATCTTTACAATAGCCCAAAAAGACTTTTATAAAGCCCAAGTACTACTAGATACCATGAGTTCCGGTAAATGCTAATATTTGTTTAAAACCTAAGTACTGGCGTATTTTAGGTGTCCCAATTCAAGTACACACAAAAAGAAATGTCTTAATTTAAATCAATTTGCTTTAACTTATGACACGTTGTGAGTTGTATATAACGAGAAGAATATATATTCTTATTCTATATTTTCAGGTATGATATTTTTGAACATATTTTTTTGGCATAAGCATAAAAATAGATTCAGTCACTTACACAGACCCACAAAAAAGTTGGTGGTCCGAAAGACTAGACCATGGTATCTTATTGTTTTTGGGGTCGCTGAATCCGAATCTGGGGTTTGTTTAACCCCATTAGGTCAGGGTCAAGGGCTTTTCAAGGTCAGATCATCAAAATTCATCAAAAATGGACCACAATCGTGGTATTTTTATGTTTTTAAATCGCTGAATCCGAACTCGAGGTCAGTTTGATACCATCAGGTCATGATCAGGGTCATTTTAAGGACAAATCACAGAATTCTATTGAAAATAGACCACAGTCATGGTATATTTATTTTTTGGGGCGCTAAATCCGAATCAGTGGTCAAATTGATCCTTTGAGGTTAAGATTAAGGTCATATCAAGGTCAAATCATCAGAAGTTATTGTAAATGCACCAAAATCATGATATTTTAAGGTTTTTGAGTCGCTAAATCCAAATCAGTAGTCAAATTGACCCTCCCGGATTCGGATTAAGCGACTCGAAAAACATAAAGGTACGACGTTTGTGGTCTATTTTGAATAAATTTTGATAATTTGACCTTGAAATGACCTTGAACATGACCTGATGGGGCCAAACTGACTTCGAATTCGGATTCAGCGATCCCAAAATCATAAAGATACTACGTTTGTGGTTATTTTCGATGATATTTAATGATTTGACCTTAAAATAATCTTGACCCTGACCTGATGGGGTCAAACCGACACCAGATTCGGATTCAGCGACCCCAAAAATATAAAAATAGCATGGTCTAGTTCTTCGGACCACACAACTTTTTTGTGGGGTCTGTGTTATTCATAATTTTTTAATTATTAATACTAAATAGAAAAATTGCTTTTTAATGTTTCAAAAATTATTAGAGCATTACTCTACAATTGTTTCGTCTTTCTAGGGCTTTCATCAAGAGTACTTCGTATACTAAACTTAAAGTTTAGTATACGAAGTACTCTTGATAAAGCCCTAGAAAGGCGAAACAATTGTAGAGTAATGCTCTAATAATTTTTGAAACATTAAAAAGCAATTTTTTCTATTTAGTATTAATATTTAAAAAATGTTTCACAAGAAACCAACTGCGGATACAATTCAGTGTAATAATTTTTTAAACTTAAAAATGTTAATGTTTTTATTTGTGGATAATATTTTCTCGACGCGGTTATTCAAAATAAAATTTGTTTTAAGTAGAGACTAGCAATATAACATTGTCTTGGCTAAAGATATTTTAGTTTTTCTTAAAGTTTAGATTTTCTTAAATATAGCTTATCTTATTATCTTTAAAATTGTGGCTTATGTCAAGAATATATACTTCCTGGAAAATATATAGTAAAAATATTATAGTTAATAAGAAAAAAACTATCATTTTTTAGAGCAAGAGTATTGTTTTTCTCCAAGAAAAATTGTTTTACATTAAAAATATATTTTCAGGAAAATCCATATTCTATTTGCAAGTATTTTATTTTTTGTGTGTATTAGGCAGTTTATTAACGCGTGATTAAAGCCTCGAAAGTTTAGAACACTCTGGAGATAAAGAAACAAACAAAGTGACAGTTTGAGGCTTCCAAATATTGTACAGGGATGTAAAGAGAAGTACTACGAGTTGCTTTATGAAAAGCTACTATAGGAGAAATTATATTAGCTAATTTGTCGGACTAGTAACAACATCGCCGCAAGCGGCGCTTTTTTCGTGGACCGAAACTGGCGATTCCCAGAAGCGTTTTTTTGGCGCTCATCATGAGTAGTGCAGTGTTTACCGGGGTACAGACGGTAATGCAAAATTGACACAATTGCATGAAAAGTCAATGTATTTTGTAATACACACAATCACAGTTGTGCGCAAGCGTTGACTTTTATGCAAATGTGATAGTTTTGCATCATGTATTTAGGTTTTGAGAAATATTGAGTAGACAGTTTACAAATAATAATTATTAATTATTTATTACTTTGTATGTTATTAAAATAGTTTTATTTGATTTCTTTGCGCCACAATTATTTTTATTATTGGAGGCACTCGTGATTTTTCCCTATATCAGGACACACCAAAACTCCTGCTGGCCTTGGTCAGCTTATTGATTTCTATTAACTTACAGGAAATGGATTTATAAAATGTACACATTTTTTGATTTAAAAATTATTTAAATTGCATTTAAAACACAATCGGATATTTAGTGCTTTTTAAATTTAAAACATTTGTACATTTCGTCAAATATAAAAATCTCTGATTTAAGTGAAGTTTAATCTCGCTAAGTCAAAATTATATTTTATTATGAGAGGAGGAAAACAAGACAAGACAAAATAAGACAAAACGAAATGAAAGAGTGGTCTCTGTTCCATCTCACTGAGACGAAGTATAATATTTAATTATGAAAGAAAGGAAACCGGATAAAATAAAACAATACCGGGCGTTCGGAAAATGCGTTAGGAAATTTAAAGCGGTTATTCTAAATGAAAAATAATGTTAGTAAGTCTATTGACAAAAAAAGGTCGAAATATGCTTGGTTACCAAGTTACAGAGGTTAAAAGTTCAATTTTTATTTTTGGTTTTTCGCCATATTGCATTTATTTTTTAACCAATCTAGTTGATCTCACAAATGAAGCTTTGCAGATTCGAAAATTTTAAGATAGCGTTACTTTTTTAATACCGCCAGAGGGCACTTTTACATTATAATTTTGTATTTTGACTGATATCGCAAAGCTGGGGGCGCCATTTTATAGACAATTAAGAACCTAAAAATAAGTTTCTCTTAATTAAAGTCGATAAACCCAACCGTTTAGGCACCAATCGACATCAAAGTTTTCACCAATTTCAATTAAATAACCTACATACATACAGGGTAACCAGTAACTCAACCGACAAACTGCAACATTGCAAAATAATCCCTTAAAATTTCCTAACGCATTTTCCGAACATCTTGTATATGACGAAACGGTTGAGAGGCGATCTCGCTGAGACGAGAGAACCATTTTCAAAGGGGTCGTCGAGAGGGGACTAGAAGATAGCTAAGTTTTGCTACGTACCTTAGATTGCATGGGATCTAATATCTGGTTTTTAACGTCTTTTTTATTTAGGCAAATATTTTTTCGCTCTAAAAACCTACCGTAATCATTTTGTTAACCAAGGATATTATTAAAAGCAATTCGTCATGACACAGTATTCGTTACCCAAAAAGAACCAAAATTAAATAAGAAGCGGCATTGATTAATAGACTGCGGTGATTACAGCTATTTTATTTAATGATTTTATCTAACTGAATAAAATTATAGCGAAGTTTCGGAATATTTTTAACACAAATTTATGTCTGCTAAACAGCACGCGATATGTCTACCGCTCTTGGCTTCTTTTAAATTATTTTTGGCTTTATCACGCTATACGGTGAAACCGAATCATATGTCGGTGACTAGAATATATTGCCCATAAAGATTTTATAACGGGCATGACACGTTAAGAAATTTATTTACATAATTTTAAAAAGTGTTGAATGAAAGTTTTTCGTGTATAGAAATCAAAGTTGCAACTGGGGCGTGGCGAAATAAATACAAGGAAGTTATTTCAAAAACTGATATTTAACACATTGAATGGTAATCAGCAAAATGTGCATAATATTCTTGAGGTTAAGAGTGTGACCTTTTCAAAGGTTTTGGATAGAGTATATTATGGGCTGCTAGTTGCCAAGTGTGCACTGTAAAGTTCTAAACCACACACATTTATAAAAGGATGAGATCCTGCTTGATTAAATAACTCTTCGCAAATAATATAATTTGTGACGGCACTTAAAGAAAACATATTTAATTTTATAATCAAATTTTTAATAATTACTTACTTATTTAAAATTGACAAAGTAGAACACTAAATATTATTTTGAAATTAAAATTGGCAGAAGTAGGAAACTAAACATTATTTTAAAAATAACTTCTCAAAAACGTTAAGGTGTTGTATATCTACCATGTGCAATATGTGCATAAAAAAGCTGCTGATCGGGCTTATTTAGATTACCGACTTTTGCTATTATTTTGGCACCGTCGCGTCAGTAGTAATATATATGTATTATATCATCATATAAAGACAGACATATTTTGGCACTTTATCATCCAAATCGGAATACAGGCTTCTGCAGGCAAACTTCCATAAATGTGAATCAGCCTTAGGATCTAGAAAATAATTCTTTTTCTTAAAAAAACGCATGAATTCAATTCCGTTAAGTTCATGCGGGATCCAGTTTATTTAACGAACAGGATTATTCCCGCACATGGCATGCGGGATCCCAGTATTGCATTTCCTTAGTATGAATAGTCAATCAATTAATTATTCAATAAATTAAACTGCCTTAACATAGTAAAATGCATTCGATATAAAAATTCCATTTATGCTTGAGCATTCTATTTTGCATACCAAATATATTTCTTGTCTTTGATTTTAATAACTAAATGCATATTTAATAGCTATATGATAATATAAAACGATTTAAAACTATTTAACTAAATAAATAATATTAGCGTTGCTTTATTAACAAAAGAGAATCTAGTGGTTTAAGATTTATTTTATTATTGATTAAATTTTTACAATACCATTTAAAATTGCCAATAATAGTTATTTATTAGATAAGTGAAGTTATATTACATATAAGTCACGCAAGAAAAGTTTAACTCTCGAGCCCGAAGGGCGAGAGAGTAATTTTCTTAAGTGACTTATATGTTAACTCACGTGTCTAATACAAAATTTTATCCAACACTTTCGTATAAATCGTTTTTAATATCGAAAATAATTTGAAAACGTCATCCATTATTTGTTACTTGTCATTGTCAACACCAGCAACAAAATTTTTGTATTGTCTATAATTCACTAGTGAGCTAAAGGGTACTTTAGCTCACTAGTGACTTATAGTACACTTTATATCTTCAAAATCTGATCAATTATGTAGATATTATATGTAAGTGTTGGATATATTTTTGATTTACGCATATTCGATACTAATGAATACACAAAACATTGCAAAATGTCGCCAACTCAGGAAGATTGTAGGAGAACAGATTATTGCGTTACAAATGCTGAACTAACTGGTCGAAAATATGGTAAAAAGGATATAGAAGATTATAAAATATGACAGGTTTAAGTTCTGGAATGTCAAAAAATAAAACCATGTCTCAAATTCCCGGCCGTAGGAACTTGCAGAAGTAAAGATTTGAAATGTAAACCGTATATTGGCGAATAAAAAGTTTTATTTTTTCGATCAGATCGCAATGGGCCATTACTCTAACTGCAGAACATCAAATGTATAAGCTTTAATAATGCAAGAATTTAACAAAAAAAAATGGTGTTTAATCCCGATTCTGTTTCGAAATGCATCTTATACCATACCTTAGAATACTCTCAATCTGATTTTCCGATTTGGGCTACTTTATGTAACTAAAGGCATTTCTTTACCATGGCTACCCAGATATCCTAAATCTCATACAATATCGCTAACATCCTTCTCAACCGTCTTTTCGAAAGTAATAGTATTTTGAAAAGAGGGACCTTTTTGATAAAAGACAAGATAAATAGGTAGGATTTTGAAAGGAGGGCCCTTTCATGCTCTTTAAAAATTTTTGGACACAATTCCAAAACACAAACACTAAATATTTTTGGCGTTTTTTGTTCTTGCATTAAGAAATTGGCTAAATATTAAATACATTTAATTTTATGGGTTAAAAAAATAATTAAAAATTTCCAAAAAAAAAAAAAAAAGAATAAAACTTTTATGTTTTATTACGATGGAAATAAGGGGTATTATTTATTGGGTTAAGGAAAAAAAACATATTTGTAATAAAATAAATAATGGGTAATTAGAAACTGTCCGCAACTCCGATTTTGATCAAATTTAGTATACGGGGTTTTGGGGCGCTCAAAACCATATATTTTACACTTTTATCAAATAAATTAAAAGGGTCTCTTTAAAACGATATGTATTAATTGCCCCGGCGCAGTCGCCATAATTGAAAACGATTAAAGTGAAGCTACGTAATTACATTCAAAAAAGTGTAAAATACGTAAAAAAAGGTTTTTAAAGGTAAAAATCAAATATTGTGTACCAGTTTAACTTAAAATAAACAATTGTATGCAAAAAGAAGGGATATCTCGGGAACAAAACGTTTTCGACTAATTTTTTTCAAATTTGTGATCAGCGCCCCAAAAACCCTCGTATACCAAATTCGGTCAAAATCATAGTTGCGGACAGTTTCTAGACAATTACCAAATAATGTATAAGTAACATTTTTTTACCTTAAAAGGTAAATGGGCTACTGAGAGCACAAATCTGTTATTGTTATTAAATTATAACCTTCAAAAACACAAATGACCTTGTAAGCCATTAAACTAATTATTTTGTCTACGTTTACGGTAAATATAAACTTACCTATAACGATAGGCATACATAATGTGTTAAATTTATTGTTTGTTTATTGACTAGTAGAATCGTACCTATAATGAATAAAGTGATAATATAATAACTAACTATGTTATTTAGATACGTAGTTACCTTCTAAGAAATAAAATATTATTATTATTTTATTAATTTTAATAATTTAGTATCCCATAAAAATGATAGAGCCAAATTTACTTAGCTGATAAATAATATTAACAGCAAAAAACGGTGTTGCTCCGTCGAGCGGGACATAGGGAATCCAATGTAAATTTTGAAGAGGTCCAATATTGGCTCCCCTAATTATTTTAGAAGAAAATATTATAAGGATTTTTTAAAGAGCACGAAAAGTTGTACCCAATGTACAAATGTCAGCTCTTTTCAGTCCGCCAGCTAAGAGATAAATGATAAAACAAGTTAAGAATCTCCTATCTTCTTACCCGCCCTGTAGTATTAGAAGTTTATAATAAAATAATACAAAAGTATTTAACCTCTTACTCTCAAGTTGTCAGATCAATGTCACATGATTTTTAAATGACGAACTACTTAAATTAACAAAAAATCACTATTATAAAATGGTTTTATAAGGAAAATAGTTATCGAAGAGTAGTGGACACTTAGACTATTCACAACAGACCAAACATTACTTGTTTTTTCAATGCTAAAATGCCGTTTGTTTTGTTGCCATGATTAAAATACTAAACATGAAAACACAAACGTGTGTGACAAAGAAAACAAATCAAAATAATTTGCCTTTGTTTACAAATACCTTTGTGTTGGCAACACTGTAAATAATATAATGACGAAGTGCATTTCGATTGCCAGAGGTGTGCCATTCTAAGGCAATAATAAAATAAGCAAAAATAATACCAAATAAAATTGTTTTAGATAAACTTATAAAACTTATCTAAATAAGCTTTGGGTATGTATAATTTTACGTTTTATAACATGGATATAAAAATATACCTCACATTCTCAAAAAAACTTCATTTTGTTTATAAGAATGTGGGGTTACTGATTATTTATGACATAGACATTGATGATTGTCTTAGGTATTTATTTTTTAAATAGAAACTTCTTTTAAAGCCCAATTGGTCATTTAGATGACGTAAAGAAACATGAGCGAAAATTATCCCAGACATCGCCTAACCCTTTTATACTGATAAATCCCCTTTTATATGTGTTTATTTTTTTATTTTAAATAAAGAAATAAACATTTAAAAATAAATAAAATAAAGAATAAAAACTGGATAGGTAGCTTAATTTAAAAGATTGTATCACTAAAAACGTATATTCCTAATTTTTTGGACGCCATTTTATTTTGCTTGCTAGTTTATGGCATTTTTTTGTGCTTGCAATGTAAAATATGAACCAAGAAATTTTAGTTAGTAACTAACTAGACATGGTAAATTCAGAATATTTTAAATAATAGATTGAAAATCATGATCTTTTTATTTCAAATTATTATGGTATTAAAAGTATTCTAATCTATTAATCATACAAAATAATATGCATTCCTTTAAAAAGACTTGATGTTTTACCAACCCTTACATTCGGTTGCGCATTCGCCATTCTACACATAAATGAACTAACTAATTATGTTAATACCCGATTTGCACTAACTAGTTCGTGAATTATAAAAGTCAAAGCACACTAGGCGCTCAGGTTAGTTCTGGTTAGTCGGCACTATTGCTAACTAACTTTATTATGGAGAGACGTAGTCGGTTTAATTCTTAGGTACGCTCAAGGACCGATCAAATATCTTACATGGTATTTAAACATCATTCAAGGTAATTCTTTTAAAATGCATGTAAATTATTTGATCTGTCCGTGAGAGTACCGAGACCTAAGCGCCTTGTGTGCTTTAACCTTTAGCGAACAAGCATTCAATTTTTTATTATTACTGGACACAAATATACTTTACTTTTATTACATTTATGAGAAAATTATTTTAAAAATTGTTTATGCTATCCAAATTTGCCATTTTAGATTTTGGGTAATATTTGTGATATGCACTTTGTTTTTTACTGAATTTAAGCATTTACAAAACAACACAAAGGTTATCTCATCTATATCTCATAAAGAAATAAATACTAACAGACTACGCCAGCAACGATGCGACGCCAATGAATTGCAAAACAAACATATGTTTACCTACTTGTGAAATGACACATTGGGGTTTAAAAGTCTATTTTTGCATACTTGGCATTCACGAACCATATTGTCGGTAATATTGTCCAATAATTTACACAAAAAACACTATAAGACACATGAAAAACTGAGAAAATCACCAAAACAACTATTTTCACAAGGCAACGCTGCAACTAATGGCGCATGAGAAGTGATAAAAATGCTATGAGACTAGCCAATCCGAGCCCGCTTAGAGGCTATGGCCCGTAGCAACGTTGTCGGGTTGTTTAGTTAATTTTCCGTGATTTAAAACAAAAAGAAAAACCTGTAAATAATTAAATATAATGATAATTTAATATGAACATATTAATAACTATAGAATTCTGATATCAAAATTACCTTAAAGTTTAGACGATATTCTTATATAGTATTACCAGTAAAAATTGTATTAACAAATAAATGCAAGCATGGCAAAAGCCAAGACTTAAATATAAAATAGCAAAAGTGGCACTAGCGCTTGCCCCTATGACTTAAGCAAAATTATCTTGAAAGAAAATAGTCCAGTCAAATCGGAGAAATTTTTAATGTCTGATCGTAATCAAATGTAAACAAGTTTCGTCTCCTGTAAAGGATAAAAGGTCATTGAGTGGACATGTTTGCAGCTTATTTTCCCAATAGGCCAATACCAAGTAAGTCGACAATAGAACGGACGATAAAAAAATTTGAAACTACAGGCACAGTAATCAATAATTGCAAATGTGAGGAAAATCGACGTGAAAATCAGAGACAAATTGTACAAAACGAGAGGGCTTTAGACGTGATACTTTGTGTAGAGGAGGCCAGAAGGAAACATTAGCACGAGACAACTGGAGGATATTACTGGACAAGACCACAACACAATATCTCGAATTTTAAAAAGATGTAAATACCACGCTTACAAGTACGAAAGACACCAAGAATTAAGAGACGGAGACGAAATACGACGACAGAAATTTTGCTTTGAGATAATGAAGAGGACAAACACTGACAGAAGTTTTTTACAAAATATTTGCTTTACTGACGAATACACTTTTTACATTGAACAACGAACCCAATATTTAAAATTGCCGGTACTGGAGTAACGAAAACCAAAATCGATTTGTTGAGACAAGGACTCGACATCCACAATAATGTTTTGGCGGGAATTTTCGGCCATTATATCCGTGGACCATTTTTCCTTGACCGAAATTTGAATGCGGAGTACTTTCTGGAACTTTTAGAGGAACAAATTTTGCCTGCTTTGAACATCCTTGCTCGTAAAAATCAAGAGATTTGGTATCAAATGAATGGATGCCCAGCACACAGTACTAGCGCTGTGCGCGAATACTTGAACAACGCATTTATTAAACGACATCATAGGCCCGAACCACGCAATATCTTGGCCAGCCAGATTTCCGGATCTTTCGTCAAACGATTTTTTCTATGGAGACATTTAAAAACTAAGCAATCAATAAAAAATATAAAAATTTAAACCAGCTAAGGAATGTTATTTCCGCTGAGAATGTGCCAGAATATCGATGAACCAACTAGCCAACGTAAGAAATGAGTTTTATAATCGTTTGGGTTATTGTCAGTCAATGGAGAAATATTTAATCATTTGATTAAATCCTTATATTTTCGTCATAAATTGATTTCTAAACGTAGAAAAATGGGTTTTATTGTTTGCGTAACTGTGAGTGCATGTGTTGGAATAATATCTGTAAACTAAAATGAAATGCAAGGATTCTTTTGAAATTCCCGTATAAAATTGTTCAGTTTTGGCAATGACATTATAAATTAATGATCTAAATTGTCACTGATAAATCGATATGGTGCTTTTATTATTGATTTCTAGAGTACAGGGTGCATTATGAGATACTACGTTGAAGAAGTATTTAAGCAGTTTACTTTTTACTGGTTGGTTCCATCCAAATTTTCATTTTGGATGGAACTTATTGTGCTCTTCAATAAATCCCTTTAGCATTGTTTTTTCTAAAATAATTAGGGAGCCAATATTTGACTAGTTCAAAATTAACATGGGATTCCCTATGTCCCGTCGACGGAGTTAACACCCGGTATATATATATATATATATATATATATATATATATATATATATATATATATATATATATATATATATATATATATATATATATATATATATATATATATATATAATTTATTTATCTTTCTTAAACCATAAACCAATAATTATTTATTTATTTTTCTTGGGTATAGGTTTCTTTGTTAATAATTAAAAACTACTTCATTACATAGCTAACATCCTGACGTTTCGCCCAGCGTAGTGAGCTTTTTCAAAAATATATATATTGTGTTCAGGCAACAACCTACCAAACAATTACAAAAATTACTATTTTTTTCATCACAAATTAAAATAATACATAACAACACATTTAAAAAAACCTTTACATAACACTAATTTTACAGAAACGCACCTCGAAAAGATTGTTATAGGGCTCACATCTTATTTTGATTTAATAAAAATAAAGGAGTATCTATTGTAGGAATTCTTTTTATATTTAAGGAAGCAAGAAGGTTGTTATTTGTATGTTATCTTTTATCATTAAAATAAAAAGAAATTGTTTTGGTTGAATTTATTTATAAAAGGGTTTTTAACATATATAGGGTGTTCGCTAATTAATGGTACACAAAAAAACACAGATTCCTTATGTCAAAATATTAAGATTTAACCAATTTTAATTCACTGATTTAGTGCAACCAAAAAATGCCTTTAAAAAGAGCGTATTACTCATTAGTACAACTTCCTTATGATAAACGAATGATTTAATGTATTCATTTATATACTTTTGGTTGGACTAAACCACTTAAATACACATATCTTAAAAACGGTTGCTCGGAGCCATTCTTACAAAGTGTCCTTTTTGTGTAGAAAGTATAGAAAAGTTTACTGGTTTACTTAGATGGTACATAACGAGTAGCATGGGCGCCGGCAGGATGACTTCCAGGGGGTGCAGAGAAAAATGAAAGTCCAAAAAATTTTAAAGGCCAAAAAAGGTCCTTTCACAAAATAACGCCTATATATATTCTTCTTGTCCTCTACTCGATAAAAAGTTTAAAAAGCAAAAAAAAACATCTTAAAATGCCAAAAAACAATACTTTTTTGCCAAAACCCCTAGATACCAAGTTTAAATAAAATATTCAAAACATTAAAAATTATCGAGAATTTTGTTTTTATTTTTACACCCTGTATCTTCCTTATTAATAACTTTTGGATATAGGTATGTTTGTTTTAATCCAATTTTTTTTACATAAGAAATCTGTGGTGTTTCTGTGTATACCATTAATTAGCGGACACCTTGTAAAAATATTAATTTTTTTTTTTAGCTTTATTGCCCTGTATCTTAGAAATAAAGCAAATTCGGACATATGTTTATAAAAACTTTTTTCATAAAAAAATAAGACTTTACCCCATTAGGTTTCGTACCTTCGCAAGAAAACACCCTGTATAGTTATTTATTATACAAGGGAAAAAAGGTTTAGATTTTAGCTCGAGGTTGTGTTGTCTTCTGACGCAAAGCGAAGGGAGATAGAAAAATAATAAAATTATATTCTATCCTTGCCATAATGAACTTGGGTCTAAGACCTAAATTTTTTATTTACTTTTCTAAACCTTCGGCTTAAATTAGTACTTTTTATTAAAATGGTTTATTGTCTATGCGTTTAAGTAAAAATTATTTCGAAAAATAAAAAACCTTTTTATTAAAAATAAAACACCTAAAATATTACTAAGCTTTACCCAAAACATATTACACGCTTATAATGAAAAAGGATACATTTATTTGTCACTTTTTAGTTTTTAACTAAATACAAATTGTTTAAGTCAGTTATCATTAAAACAAAGGTTAGATTAAACTTGCGATAAATCTATTATCTATAACTTTTTAAAATTGAAGATAACTTAATTGTAAGGAAATCATAGAAATACAGGGTGGGCCAAATTAAACTTGCACACTTTTTACCTTATAATAACTTTTATCTGTTGCGTTTATCTTTTTATTTTTAAAAGGGCTAATAGGTAAAAATGTTTTCTCTAGGTGTGCCAATTTTGGTCAAATAAATTTAGACAGGACTGAACTTACGGGACTTTTTCTAAAATACTGTATTTAACCTCGTTGTAAGAGAAATCTGATATAGCGACAAGCTAATACGTTTTTCTTGTAGGCAAACTATGAAAAATGATTTGGTAAAAGCGAATCTGTTAATAATTTGAATATTTAGAAATAATAATTATTTTTAATAAATAATGCTCAAAAAGCATATCCCGATTTAAAAAAGAATTTTTTTAGTGTACTTTGAAAATCAAAAATGTAAGGTTACCATGATTACTAAGTTGGATGCTAACCAAACCTAACAGCAAATTAATTAAAAATAAACGTATCAGCCTAATTTTAGGTATTTTTTTTGCAACGAAGTTTATTGCATCATTTTGAAAAAAAAGTCCAGTCCTGTCTAAATCTATTTTACCAAAATTGGCAAACCTAGAGAAAAAATATTTATTTGGTAGCCCCTCAAAAATAAAAAAGATACAAACAACAGAAAAAAGTTATTAATATGTAAAAAGTGTGCACGTTTAATTTGACCCACACTGTATACCGAGTACTGATAGTAAATTATATACATATATATGTTTAAGGTTTGTATTTGAAAAAGATTACAGATTAATTACCGCTAAACGAATAAACCGCAATACACATTGGGGAAACGATAAATTACATAAAATGTATTATTGTCAACTATTTATTTTTATAGAACACGTGAAACTATTTCAAAATCTCCACTTAAATGTAAAATTTAATTTATGTGACATAAATGTGTGATCTTTTTAACAACTTAATGTTTTTTGTTTATAAATTTTGGTTAAAATATTTATTTAAGGATTTAAGCTAAGTGTGTTAAAAAAAACAACAATTTATATCATTTTTATATATCCAAAATGGTGTTAAAAATAATAAATTAGATAAAATATAAAAATATTTTCTTGTATAAAATTAAACGCTCTCTTAAAACTTTTTATTTAAATCGATATTTAACTTTAAAATATAGGTATATGTTTTTTTCTTAACGAAATGCTCCATTTAGCGTGCTTAACAAACTGGGAAGGCTAAATATATTACATATTAATACTCAATATCTCTAAGACCTCTGTAGCTGCAAAATTAGATATTTTACGATTTTTAAGTAAATAGAACAGTGATATTGACATTGTCCAATTTAATGCAAAAACTGGGATATTTTTTTTATTTTAATAAGTAAAAGATACAAAGGATCTTATTAAAGATTAAAAAATAAATAAATAAACATGTTTTCGGCTAAAGTAAAAGTAATAAAAACAAGTTGTGCCACCGTCTATGGACACTGGACACCTGTCATTTTCTCAAAAGCTACTGAATTGAAGCTCTTTAATATAAGGTATCACTATACCCCCTCTCCATTAACTCTTTGACGTTTCTGTTAAACAATTAAATTTTGACACAGGAATGTATCTTCCCAAAAATAATAATTACAGTGTTTTGGGACCTTTTTATAGGTCACAACGAAGATATATGGGGTGGTAATTAGTATGCACTTTATAAAAAAATGTACTTAAAATAAGATGTTTAAAAATAAATTATTTTACATATTACTATTTCTTTTTAATTAGCTTAGTGCTTTTGCATTGCATGCTTATGGACTTTTATGACACATTTCTAACTTTTTGCAATTTTATAATATCTCTTTATTGAAGTCATAATAATAAGGTACTAAAATTTATTGTTAGTAAGTTAGGTAGGAAAAACGGTTGTAACGATGACTGGTGTCAAATAAACATCAAGCAACAATTTTTTTTAATAAACCTAATAGTTGTCTTCTATTTTTTGAATTTGTGTTTTAATAACCACTTTTTCGCTACTTTAATAAAATGGTACTTTTACCAAGGTTATATTATTTAAAACTAAGTGCACAATACTAGAAAGTAAATAAATTATTGCTACATTACTTTTAATTTTTTAATTTAAAACCGCTATTTAATTTAATGAATTAGTCGTCGACTTTAAAACCTTAGTTATAAAATCAAGTTTAATTACAAAAGCTTTTTAACAACTATTGGGTGCAGGAATAACAATGAATGTTTTATCCCTTTTGGCTTATATTTAAAAAGTTATTTACTTATTAAACCATTTAGCTAAATAATTTACGTTTTTTTTTGTATAAGAACAGTTTTTAAAATAATATACAGACTGTCCACGGATACGGGGTATAAGAGTACAAGCGCGATAGAACTTTAAAATGTCACTGTAACAACACTGCTTAGAATTATGTTACCAAACTGTCATATATGTTGGTATTTAGTAGTGTCTTGAAAGTCATTATAAAGAGATACACGATTTAACAACAAGTGGAAATTATCTAAGAATTAATTATTAAAATTAAATTATTGAAATTTATTATTATATGCGGGTTATTTCAAAAATGGTAATATTAACTAGCCAGCAAGTGGTGCGACCTTACATCCTTGGACTATGTTCTGTGGGGCTATATCTCCACGAACGCTTCGTCACCTCAAGCAAAACATCACACGACCCATTACTTTATTTACGGGTGATAGGATTAACAAGGTAATCAGAAACTGGGCTACAAAATCCATTTAACTGAACAAAGTGGAGAAGGACATTTGATCAATGTTATTTTTAAATCTTAATGCCATAAATTTTTGTTTTCAATAAAATAAAAATACTTACATTTTACTTGTAGCTCATACTTTCTGTCATTTTAAACTTCTGGCACTTTTATTGGTAAACCCTTTACTTTCTTTAATGAATTTTACTTATAAACGGTGGCAGAACTACCACCAAAACGTTAATACGTACTTTGTCTTTTAGAAGAGTTTTTCCTATATTTTCTTGCAGACAATCTGCCATTTCAGAGGGGTCAAGAGGGCCAAACAAGGTTGGCTATACCGGGTGTTGCTCCGTCGAGCGGGACATAGGGAATCCCATGTAAATTTTGAAGTAGTCAAATATTGTCTTCCCTAATTATTTTAGAAAAAAATGGTATTAGGATTTATTGAAGAGCACAATAAGTTCCACCCAAAATGAAAATTTGAGCATTTTTCAACCAACCAGTAAAGAGTAAACTGCTTAAATACTTCTGCAACGTAGTATCTCATTATGCACCCTGTACTCTAGAAATCAATAATAAAAACACCATATCGATTTATCAGTGACAATTTAGATCATTAATTTATGTCATTGCCAAAACTGAACAATTTTATACGGGAATTTCAAAAATAATCCTCGCATTTCATTTTAGTTTACAGCTCATTCCAACACATGCACTCACAGTTACGCAAGACAATAAAACAATTTTGTCTACATTTAGAAATCAATTTATGACGAAAATATCAGGAATTAATCAAATGCTCAAATATTCCTCCATTAACTGCCAAACAATAACCCAAACGATTATAAAACTTATTTCTTACGTTGGTTAGTTGGTACATCGATATTCTGGCACATTCAGCGGAAATAGAATCCCCTAGCTGGTCTAAATTTTTATATTTTTTATTGGTATAAAGCTTAGTTTTTAAATGTCCCCATAGAAAAAAATCGTTTGGCGAAAGATCTGGAGACCTGGCTGGCCAAGATATTGCGTGGTTCGGGCCTATGATGTCGTTATTAAATGCGTTGTTCAAGTATTCGCGCACAGCTCTGGTACTGTGTGCTGGACAGCCATCCATTTGATACCAAATGTTTTGATTTTCACGAGCACGGTTGTTCAAAGCAGGCAAAATTTGTTCCTCTAAAAGTTTCAGAACGTACTCCGCATTCAAATTTCGGTCAAGGAAAAATGGTCCAAGCATATGTTAGCCGAAAATTCCCGCCAAAACATTAATTTTTTGTGGATATTGAGTCTTTGTCTCAGCAAATCGATTTTGGTTTTCGTTACTCCAGTACCGGCAATTTTAAATGTTCGTTGTTCAATGTAAAAGTGAATTCGTCGGTAAAGCAAATATTTTGAAAAAACCTCTGTCAGTGTTTGTCCTCTCCATCATCGCAAAGCAAAATTCCTGTCATCGTATTTCGTCTCCGTCTCTTAATTCTTTGTGTCTTTCGTACTTGTAAGCGTGGTATTTACATCTTTTTAAAATTCGAGATATTGTGGTGTGGTGTTGTCCAGTAATGTCCTCCAGTTGTCTCGTGCTTATGTTTCCTTTGGTCTCCTCTACACAAAGTATCACGTCTAAATCCCTCTCGTTTTGTACAATTTGTCTCTGATTTTTACGTCGATTTTCATCACATTTGCAATTATTGATTACTGCGGCTGTAGTTGCAAATATTGTTATCGTCCGTTCTATTGTCGATTTACTTGGTATTGGCCTATTGGGAAAATAGGCTGCACACATGTCTACTCTTCGATAACTATTTTCCCGATACAACCATTTTATAATAGTGATTTTTCTTGAGTAGTTCATTATTTAAAAATGATGTGACATTGATCTGACAAGTTAAGAGTAAGAGGTTAAATACTTTTTGCTGGTATTTTAATATAAACTTCTAATAATACAGGGCGCGTAAGAAGGAGATTCGTAACTTATTTTAGCATTTATCTCTTAGCTGGCGGACTGAGAAGAGTTAAAATTTGTACACTGGGTATAACTTTTCGTGCTCTTTAAAAATTCCAATAATATTTTCTTCTAAAATAATTAGGGAACCAATATTGGACCACTTCAAAATTTACATGGGATGTCCCGCTCGACGAAGCAACAACCGGTATACCTCGAGGCCAGGACTTAAGAAGTCCCATTTGATTTTGCATTGGTGGCCTGAACTTAATAAACAAAATTTAGTTAAAATATAGTAAGGTTTAAAACAGCCTAATTTACATTTTTTAACAACAAAAAAACAATAATACTACTACTACTTCTCTTTAAGATTGAATTTATTTATTTAAATTATTACATACTAATATTATTACTATGAATTCATTATTAAATTAAGAAATAAAAGGCTTGGTTAGGAACCACTAAATTAGGGCTTCTTTAAAGCAATTTATTATTTAATGTTCTTAATAAAATTACTTTAATTCATTTAAATGAACCTTAAACTTTTTGTTGGTCCTACTTTAATCAAGTTCTTCATTTAATAATTATAATAATTTGTCTAATTATAATTTAATAATTAAATAAATGGTTTGTTTGTAAAGAGGAACAAATAAAATCATTAAAATTAAAGCATGATGTTGCGTTAAAACTACAGGGTGTCCGACTATATTTTGATCCATTTTGATCGCGAATAACTTTAGAACAAATAAAGATATCGAAATTCGGTTTTCACAAAAACCTAAGGGGTTTGTAAAGTTTTTTTATATCTTCGCGATTTGGTTGTGACATTTCATTAATACAAAAAGAAAATGGTCGATTTTTTAATATGGGAAAACTTAGTTTTTAACTGCAACACCAAGTACATTATATGTTTTTACTGCCTTAGAATTCAATTTGTTCCCTTTCAAAAATGTAATATAAGCTGGGGTTATTTTCAAATATAATGAAATTATTGATCTTTAAAACATTGATTGCATGGCAAATAGGATTATTGTTTGACAATAAAAATTTGCTACATACAAGGTTACAGAAAAAAAACAGAGCTATAGGTTTTTCGCAATACTACCAACAATTTTTAAAAAGTAATCTAGCCTTACTGCAATTATTGTTTTGTAAACAGGGTTTAACTTTGTTGCCGTATTTTTTTACTTCAACCTTGCATGTAGCAAACTTTAATAGTCAAATAATACATGCAATCAATTTTGCAACAACAAAGTTGCTCTATATATAAAAATCGGCCATTTTATTTTGTGTTAATGAAATGTTGCAATCAAAAAAATCTAAGGCTTTCTGCAAAAACCGCATTTTGATATCTTTATTTGTTCTAAAGTTATTCAAGATTAAAATGGGTCAAAAATATAATCGGACACCCTGTATATCGGAAGTTGACAAGCATACTGTTAAAGTTAGTATTTCCTTACTTTTAAAAAATAAAATTTTATAAAAACCTAGCCAATGAAAAATTTAGTCACTTTTTTAAAGGTACTTAATTACTTATCATGAATTTGTTTAAATTTATCGGTATATTAATGAAAGGTCCTTGAAGCCCCGCTCACCTAAGTAAATTTAAATATTGTGAAGTGACAGTAACATATAAGACTTTATTAGTCTTTAGTAGTCCGTTAATTGCTTAAATCTATTGTTTATTTTAAGACGTGCTAAATTTTTGAATAAGTTAACGTTCTCAGTATAAAAAATATATTTTTAAAACCTTGCCAATGGGCGGAGATGCCCGATAGGTTGTATAACGCCTCCCACCACTTAAAATATACATTTTTTTAAATAACAATATATGATTTTAAGAAATGTATCTACAGCTACAATGATGTTAGCCACTTGACCAACCAAACGTGTATACGTCGTGCCAATTTAAAACTTTTATGAGCAATTTTTGCCATTGCACGAAAAGGAGACGTATAAAGGCAACAACAAAGCAAAACTTACGCGTCAGCCTATCTTGCAAGGTTTTGAGTCGTTTGTTCCTTGTCCAATTTCTACCTCCTAGTGTTCAATATCAAATCACAATTAAAAGCATGGCACGATGTGAATAAAAACAATCATTGCGTACCGCTACGGACATTTTTCTTTATGATCTTTAACCACTTTATAAAAGCAGGGAGGGTTATTTTATAAACAGACTTATAGGCATATTAAGGATATTATTTAAATCGTTTATTTTATAAACCAGCCAAACGACATTTTTGGCAAAAATGAGATTCACAGCGATTTTCAATTGTATTATGTAAACTCACGTTTTTGTGTAAAAATCAGTCATTTATCATGCGCCTTGTCTTTAGTGCAGAAGCCAGTCAAGCGACGGTTTATAATGTGTTTCTGACTTAAATTTTATGCTATTTCTTTGGTAACCCTGTATGCTTACTTCGTCAAACACGTCTCGTTGTAACAAGCATGCCTAAATAATCCTCAAATTCAGTAAACCAGACCGTTTTATTGACCAAAGAGGGTGGTGAAGTTTAAAAAAAAATATATAATTTTTTTACCACTGTGTATCTTAAAAGCTAAGACATTTAAGACATAAGTTTATATAAACATGTTTCATAAAGATTGACACTCTTAGAGATAAGCATCTAATTCTTAAACACCCTGTATGGCTCTATAGCTTAGCCCTGGTCATATAGAAATAGTTATTTATGTTACAAGTGCATAAAGTGATAATTTTTTACGAATGGGAAGTTTGACAGCACAAGCCGTTAGGCGAGTGCGGCAATCCCATGAGTAAAAAAGACACTTTATGCATGTGTTATATACTATATTTTTTCCACGATCATATAAAAATTCCCCTAAAGACCATTTTATCATGTTTTATTTATCTAAACTTATTATTTTAATTTTACACAGCCATTATATTGCAACAAAAAAGCATAGCCTCCTTATTTTTAAAAGACAATTACTCTCTTCATAATTATGCATTTATTATTTAATTTTAGAAAATTGTGTGTACTTACTTTTTGTAGAAATAATACTAAAACGAATAAATTCCTTTTCAATTTCTTAGTCATCCAAATTCCTTATTACTATTAGTTTTCAATAATTTCTATTAAATAATTTGGAAACTGTCAAATTTTAAAACTAAGTGACACATGAACTAAAATAAATAATGACGAAATTAAAGGTAACTTGACCGTTTGTACTACAGTTGATGTCGCGTTTACTGTTACATTACCTAAATTGATATTTAAGTTTATAGTAGTAGGCGTTAAAAACAGAAACAATTTAAAGTGTAAAAAAGCTTATAAAGTTTACTAGAATGAAGTACTTTAACTTCATGTTAACGATTAAAGAAAACAGCATTTTTAAGGGTCTTTAAAATGGCTGCCTAAATAACCTTTCTATGAATACCTTTTTATGTAAAATAAAATGAAGAATATAAGAATGTGTATCTAAAAATGACATACAGAGTGGCACAAGGAAAGTTAATTTATTTGTAATTTGTGCAAGATACCGCAGGTGGCGCCATCTAAAGTTTACAATAAAATTAATAGCAAATTCTAATTTCTACCTTCTAAAACCCCTTAAAGCCAACTATTTTGACAATATATTCATTCACAATTAAAAAAACTCCGAAATTATTCACTTTTTTACTAAGTTAAGTTGGATTAGATAGAAACAAGTCAAGTGCAAAACGTATTAATTTTTTTAAGAACAAAATATAAGTTAAATAAAAATAGCATCTGTTTTGAAAAGTTATTAAGTAATTATTTTTTCTTGCCAAAATATTAAAATATTTTAAAGATAAAAAGTTTTTTCCGAAAATTTAATAAGGTGCAACAAGTTTCTGAATTAAACGATTCATTTTTGTACCGCCATCTGGGCGTCGGAATAACATTGTTATCAATTATATTGTACAACTCGCTAACCTTGCATTGCTAACACAATGTATTTTTATGTTAAATTAATAAACAAACATATTTTTTATTGTACCAAATAATGCAATAATATGATAAACCTAAAACCTAAGTGGTTTTGTGTAAAATATTAATAAAATTTAAAAGTAATTGTCTTTGTAATAAAATTTTAATAACTTATTTAAATGTGATACTTGACGTTTTGCTTTAATTTTATTTAAATTAAAACTTTGTGTAAAAGTATGTTTTTGTAAATAAACTAAAAATGTATGAAAACATTTAAGGAGAAGGAAATATTTTTTACATTTATTAGATTTTTATTTGTATTAAACAACAAAAATATGAATAAACATTAAAATAAAATTAATTGCAAATATATTTTGTTTTAGCTGATGGAGTTACATACTCATTTGGAATTTTTACGATGAGTTTTTGGACCATTTTGGGGAAGGCAAAGCTCTTTACATCGTGGATTCTATCAATTTTAGTAGGAGTAACTTTATGTTCGGGTAAGTAAATTAAAACGAATATAACTTAGTGGGCGTATGTCTAATTAAACCAGTTCTAAATATTATTTGTTTATATTATTTTATTTGGTTTAAATCTTTATACAGTTATCATTATCGATACCAACATATTGGGCTATGTAAATCTTAAAAGCTTATAATTTTATTTTTGTTTGGTTTGTTGGTTTTCTTTATCCAATTAATTTTTATAGAGTACAGGGTTGTCCTAACTTTTATTTATAAGCAAAACTACTTTTTTCTTTGTTAAAATAAAAACAAGTAAACATTTTTATGTTTTATTTGTTTTCTGGAGAGATTTAAACAAAATATTATTTGGCTTTTTCAGAATAACTTAAAAGTTTATTTAAAATTTTAAGAAAATTAAAACTTTTATACATTATGAAGAATTATTCTAGCTCTTACATAATATAATAAAGTTATTATTGCTTTAAAGAAGTAAAATAATGAAATATTCAATAACTGTAAGTAACTTAATATTGAATATTTCATTATTTTACTTCTTTAAAGCAATAATAACTTTTATTATATTATGTAAGAGCAGAATAGTTCTTTATAATGTATAAAGTTTTAATTTTCTTAAAATGTTAAATAAACTTTTAAATTTTATTCTGAAGAAAAGCCAAATAATATTTGTTTAAGGGTAAAATGTTTGTTTGGACATACCATAATTTTATTTACTATATTAGTAAACATACAAGGTGTCTCAAAATCAATGTTTTTATTGTCAAGTAGGTAAGTCTTTTAAATAGAACACTGTTTATTTTTATTTTAAAATATTTCGTTAATAAATTTTACATCAAAAATGTAAAATACACCTTAAATTAATTATTGCTAGTTTTTGGGATATTACCATGTTCATATGTTTATACTGCCTTAGAAAAAAGTAAGTAACTCAACTCCTAAATATCTTTAAAACTGCTTAAGATTTATTTACCCAAATTTTGTATTCAGGGTGTTTTGAACTTGTGGAATTAAATGATGATATCGACACTGTCGGCAAATTTTTCAGTGTCGTGCTACACGTATTTCTTCAATTTTTTAAATGGAATGCCCCAATTTATTTTTATTGCAATTAATTAGACTACAAGTTAGTAAACTTCTAAATTTTTAAATTCTGTCTCTATAAGTTGCCAAAATAAAATACATTATACTTTTAGCAAAAAGTACATTTGCCAGTCTTTTCAAAATTGTTGTTTAGACATGCCTTATTTATTAGTGATATTAGCATTGATGTCATATTTTAATAAAATTGTGGTGTTTTCATATCTTTGTAATTTGTAAAGACTGAATTTTGAAATTTTTAAATGTTACTAAAGTTGATACGCTTCTTTATTGCAACTAAATGGGGCATAACATTTAAAATACCAAAAATAGTACGTTTAGCGCAAAACTGGAAAATCTGGCATCAATGACAGTATCACTGTACTATTTACCCATTAACTTTCAAATAACAAAATGCGTAAACGCAGCCTAAACCGTTTTAGAGATCTTTATGCGCATCTTAGGCTTTTAGCTAAAATGTGGTGTTGTCATATTATGGTAGCAGCTAGTAAAAATCAAATTTTAAAGATTTGTGGACCTATTTAATTTGGGCCTGTGTATTTTATTGCAATAAAAATAAATGGGCAATTCATAATAATAAAAAAACAACAGAATACGTGTAGCACAAAACTGGGATATCTGGTAACAGTGCTGATATTACAATATTTAAATTCTTCATGCCCGATACACTCCAGATATCAAATTTGGTAAATATTGCTTTAGTGGTTTTAAAGATATTTGAGAGTTGCATAATATTTAAATAACCCATTATACTTAATAAAGGTAAAATGTAAAAAAAAGAATATTTTAATTCTATTTCTATTATTGTATAAGTAACAAATAATATAACATGGTAATAATTACATTACATTAATTCCATTGTACACATGTACAATTTTGTGGCGCAACTTTTATAATAAATTGCGCCACAAATTGCGGTACAATATTGTCAGAAAAATATCGAATATGCGCGCCGTAAAAGTACAGGAAATTGTAGCTAAGTCATTAATAATTTTATGCATGAGTGTACCCGATGACAAATCTTCCGACGAAATTCTATCACATATTTTTTGTAGGTTTTTATTCGGCAACGCCGCTTACGCGCCAGTGTAACCTAAGTTATTAACTTCTTCAAAACAAATACTACTACTACTACAACATTAAAAACTTTGTTTGAACATACCACAGTGTCTGCTAAAAATTATTGCATTTCATTCCTTTTTACCTATTTTTTCAAAAACTAAACATGCACCACATTACGACCCTTTTTAATGGTTTCGATAATTTCTTAATCAGTAGAAACACACGCGACTTTTCCAGAAAATCAGTAACATAAAGCTAAAGAGAAAGATATTTTAAAGTTTAAAACACCGTGATACACACAAAATTTCTTTTTCAATAATTAAATACCAGTAAAACATTACATATTAATAGCTATAGGCCAAATTTTTTCAGCGCTGTGCTGTCATAAAACAAAAACAAAAGAAGAATAGACAGTTATTGCAAGTTGCCTTGCTAGGAGAATTTGGTATTATTATATCGCTTAGAGTAGAATGTGCGTTTGTTTAATTAGCAACTTGAAACTTTACACAATTAAGGGTTCCTACAGCCTTCCCAAGCCTATTGAAATTGGACGTTGTAGGTTGTACCGTTCAGGTACCATCGCCATTTTTCGAGAAAAATGTCATTTATATGAAACACGCCACAGGTTTCATTTTTCAAGTTAGCGACCTGAAATTTTTGGTATCTATGCGACTCTATAACCTTCCAAAGCCTATTGAAACTGGGTGCTGTAGGTGGTACCGTTAGGGCACAAATTATCAGAATATCCAGATGCGAAAGTGCGGCAAAATACGCTTACTTGTTTCTATGACCTTGAGATAGAATAAATGTAACATCTGCACCAATGTATGGATCGTACTATTTAAAATTTGTAAAAGGTTAAACCGCACCAATGCGCTTAGAAGAGACGGACTTTTATAGTAACTAATTATGCACCTTTTTTATGAGGGGAAAACGGAACAAAAAAGTAATACACTAATTGGAAATTTAAATATTTCTTGCGGGTTTAGAATGTTTAACTAAACGCCATTAAAAAAAACCTTGCCTAAAAACTGCTTATTAAATTAATTAATGGTATTCCGTTTTTAAGCTTAATTGTGTATTAAAAAGTTTTGTGTACGTGGGGATTGAAACAGAATAATTGAAAGCCGAGTTACAAAATTTTCTAAAGAAACCCCAACGCAATCTTTCAAAGCGATGCGGATGTTGCCATAGTAATAACCAAACCTAATTGATTTGTTTTTTTTTTATTTGAAATATAGCCTTCAAATGGCACTCCGGCTATAAATAAAAAAAAATTATCTCCGCACAATTTAAAATTCATCAGATTTTTTCCAAAAAGATCCTCTCTTCTGGCAGACTAAAGCCAGACTTTTGCGCTAAAAATATGTTTCCAATATAGAAAAACCATCCACATATTTATCCACATATTTTTTGTAAATAGAACTTACTACATCAAGAAAATACTTTTAATGCATTTTTATATGAAAAAGTATTATGGCTATGTGAACATTGATGTGCCCAATATTATCTATAACATGCACATCAACAAGTACGGACTAATTAAAAATAACTTTATTATATAACAAAATATCACATTTATATCCCATATTGAACGGTAAAAAATTTAACAAGACACTATACTAACACTTTAATAATAAAAAACATAAAAGTTCACAAACAACTAAACACAATTAACTAACTTATGCTCACGTTCTATACCAACAAAAGTATGGTACTAACTGACAACTGGATAAGCATTAAGTCACGTACTAAATCGTGGGGTGTATATCCACCAGGCAGTGGGAGGTACTATAGTGGTGAGAGATGTCAACGAACACGCTTAGTTTCGCATCTGGGTATTCTGATAATTTGTGGTTAGGGCACTATTGCTATTTTTTAGCAATAAACTGGGTAATTTTCGGCCGGCATTTTGACCATAAGCACCCAAATTACTTTTTAGTTAAAATAATACTAAAGTATAGGACATATTTAGAAGAAAAAATCTTTTATTAGAATTTCTACCAGAAATGGTCAAAAAGCGAAAATACCACAAAGTTTTTTTACGTTCTTCAATGTTTTTATGGATTTCATTAAAAAATGGTACGGTATTTTAAAAATCCAACATCAGAAACCAATTTAACTATAAAAGTTCTTACATATTGAAAATTTTTGGTTTTTCAGTTATTATACAGAGTGAGTCACAAAGTAAGGAAAATTAAACATTGTCAGATCGCCTCTTACGCAAGAAATTTAATTTTTTTTCGTCACTTAGATTTGGTTAGATTGCTGTGTCCAACTTTTATCTACACAAGGAAATAAATATGTACATGTACAAGGTAGATTTAAAAAGTTATAAACTGTAAGTTGATTTAAAACTTGAAACGTTTTTTTCTTGTAATATCTAAATAATTACGGTATATAGGTTAACAAAAGGGGGTCAGTATCTTATTTTAATTTTGGAGCTGTTCGTGTAACTGAACGGCTGTCGACCACATTTGTAATATTTTTGGGGTAGAAAATACCCATAACGGCGCTTTTTCAAATGTATTTCTGTCAAAAAACCCAAAAGAAATACGACCATACTACCAATCGCTAACCGCGTGAAATATTAAGTACTGACCTAAAAATCTATATTAATACTAAGATCAATATCAGCGTAGAATTCAGGGATTGGCTCGGTGGAGACATTTTCCCCTGGAGCAAAAAATCATCCCCCGGAAAATTTGATGTCAGTAAGCGGAAATACGTTTTATTTGCTCTTTAACTTTTGGGGGCAAATCATTTTTATAACTTCCGAATCTCCCCAAATATTGAACTCCCCCAAAAGAAATTTCTAAAATTATTACTGATCATTATGATGTGCAATATTTTAAAATATGAGTACAAGCACTATTTAAATATGATATAAATAATACTTGATCCTTATAAGGCAACTTGCAATAACTCTCAACAACAGCGTTGCCAAGATATTTCTGCCCGGCTCGCTAGTAAGTATATTTCTTATAAATTGTTGAACTTTAAACCGTTTTTTTATGAAAAACTAGATAGTCAAAACAATTTATATTTTTTTCATAAACTCAAAACAAGTTCATTAATATACTGTTAGTTTTTGAAAAAATCTGACGGTTAGCTTGGTTTTTATAACTAAAAACGATTACAGAACTACAATAGTATATCACATTACAAGGGTGGAAACTGACTTATTTCACACGAGTAGAATACCCACGCGGGTAAGAAAGTGATTTTCACACAAGTAATGTACACTATTTTTCCTACGACCACAAGTTATTCACCAAAAAACAATAAAAGTTGTTTGTCTTCACGGATAAAATAGAAAACAATTGGAAAGTTTGCATCACTAGGGTGATATATACTTTTCCTTGCGATATATTATACTATTTAACAATATTTTTATATCAAAAATCACCTACCTAGTAGCTTTTTATCATTTAAGAATTAAAAAGGTCCTCATTTAAAAATATTGCATGGCTTTTTCAATGTAAATCCCATTAACAGCCTGATAACTCCAAATTTATTTTAAATAACAATGACAGCGATGACTGCTTTATATTATACTTTGCAACACTAGTGTGATATAAGGTATTTTCTATGCATGAAAATAGTGTGCTATTTATTATTTTCACATGTGGTCGTAGGAAAAGAGCATATACCATCCATGTTAAATATCCTATTTTTAATTGAATTTATCTTAAATTCTAAGTGGTCAGTCGACTTCAAATTTTAAGGGTAATTGAATTTTATTGTCTTTAATACGCAGAAGAGCAACACTAAGACATGTAAAAAAAACCGGTTTCGAGAAAAATGCAAATAAAGATTTGGCAAAAATTCAGTTACTTATATCTTTTTTATTTTAAAATATTTTCAAATACGGTTTTCACAGGTCACATAGCTTCTTTTAGCTTTATATTATGTGTACCAGTCAAAAAAAAAAATGTAAAAAATAATTAGAAAAAAAACAACTTGTCCTACTGTTGCACAAAAACATTATTAACATTTCCAAAAATCTTAGTTAGATGTCCTAGTGGACACTAAATTGGTTTTCAAGTTTATGATTAGTTTTTTTTAAATGCAAAAATAACGCAAATTTTTCTGTTACAAGTTTATTTTTACAAAATTAACAGTGTTACTTTTTAATACAAAACGAAAAACATTACATAAGGGAAAAAAACAAATTAATTAACTCAAAACTAAAAAGAAACTAGCAAAAATTAATTTAAATAATTAATCTGAATCGTAAGTCGTGGAACTACCGGATGCTGTAAGTGATCTATAAAAATCATGGTGCTTTTTTGGTATTAAATTATCATTGCACAAACTAAGCAAGTCGTTTTTTTGTTGATTGGTATTGGTGGTGCTTTGTCATAAGCAGGGATTAAAATTGGATTTTCATTTTGAGTTCTTGTTTTTTTCTAATGTTTATACTGTCAAATTCTATTTGTTTGTATGACGTCTTGTAAAAAATCTTATTTGGTTCACTTTTCATTACTTTAATTATTTTTAGGTCATTAAATAAAACTTTTTCGCCCTTTTCATTAACATTAAAGTTTGTCCTCATTGTTTTAGATATTTTTTTCCGTCCAGAAAATCTTCTGTAGACATCTCATTGACTTCATATGGGTTTCCCTTCTTTTTAGCCGATTTGGCAATTGTAACAAGTTCAGATGAAACATAAATTGGGCCATTTTTAAGTACTCTTGATCTCTCTCTTTCAATACAAGAATGCATTGAATCACCTTCATTTTCGTGTGGCCAATGATAAGGTATTTATGATTAATTTCTTCTATGTCATAATTTTCAACAGTGTATAAATACATAGCCATCAAAAATTTATTTTTATTTTGAGCTGTACAATTATCACTGTAAAATACCACTTTTTTCCTAGAGCACTTTTTTTTAGAAACATAAAAACACAAGTTGATATTTCATTGGCTCCTCTTTTGGCCTCTCCTTCATGCCACATGTAGCAAAATCCTGATTTATCTTTTATGTCAAAAAACGTGAAATTGTAAACGTTAAGTTTACTTTTATAGTAGAATGAAGAAATATTGCCATTAGGCAGTGGAGTAACAGCTTGTAAATCATAGGAACACAACATAATATTGTTATCTTCCAAAGCCAAATTTTTATCTTTTGTCTTCTCCAGACGAGATAAATCCTTTTCTTCTTGGTGCTTTTGAAGTGTTTCTTTTTTGCTTCTTTTTTTCATCGCTTAAATTTATGAAACAGTAGGATATGTTATCTTAACCTAGAGTTGCACTAACTCAAAATTAACTTTAGGTCATGGGTAACCGACGGATATGTATTATATTAAATTACAGTAAATTTTTAGGAAATATCTTAGTGTTGCATTAAGTAAAGGCATTATTTGCGATACTGAACATGTGGTTATCTCAGAATCGCTTTTTTTAGATGTCTTAGTGTTGCTCTGAGGCGAC